>JAOEGS010022409.1:0-12327 GCA_025447755.1 Corythornis vintsioides | reverse complement strand
AAGTGGCCTGTCCCTCCTTCCATGTTTTATATATTTCCCTCTTCTGTTTAAGTTTTAGCAACAGTTCCCTGCTCAACATCCAGCATTCTCAAGATGCTTTTTAACCTCCTCCTTTTCCTCCCTATCACAGTGATTCAATTCACAACTGTACAACATCTGTTTCACATCCCAGACTCTTTGGATGGTAATTCACAGATGTGAAAAGTGGTCTGGGAAACAGTCACAGGCTTGAGGAGTGCCTGGGTGTTCATGGACACTGGTCATAGGTAACAGGCTTCCTGGTTGCTGTCCTCAGTAACGATAATGTCTTATGTGTTAGGGCAGCCCATAAACACTCCCCTCTACATCTTTGCTCTGAAGATACTAAGTGCAAAGAAGAGATACATTTCAGCTCTAAGAAGCATGGTGCTGACTACTTTGGATGACAGAGGACTGATCAGAGGATGTGTCTTTTCATAAATAATACATGTTTTATTTTACATTTCTACTTATTGTCTAGCTTGATGGATTTCTTCTTTTTAAACTTTCAATTATTCATGATTTCAGATAAGTAAATATTTATAACCAAGCAGACACTGCTTTATTGAACAAGCAGTAGGTGTATCTGATACATTCTTGATAAGACAAATGCAATTCCTTTGCTTAGGTTAGAGTCAGCACCTTTCAGTGCTAACAGCCAATCTTACTCCTTCTTTATCTTTATGGCTTATTTAGAGCTGCATCAAACATGAATGTGTTTCACTGCTTCAGATCAAGAAAAGTAACAACATAGCTCATGGCAGACAAAAGAGCTTCTATGAACTGCAATGCTTTGCTATACAGAGGGAGGGTTGAAATTGGGTGGCTGTTCCTCTTTATGGTGATAGGATAGTCGCTGCTCAGCTCTCCAGGGCTCAGAGAGCTCCAGAGGTGCAGGCTCAGGGATGGTACTTGTCTCTGCTGGTACAGTGTTCAGTACAGTGTCTCAATGGTCACTCCTACTGACAGAATTACTACCTTTGAGGCCCCTATTATTTCTTATATTTAACCAGCTGAGAGTTGCTGGAAGGGAGAATGCTTGTTTGTTTACAAGCATGTGATATCATCTAACCCAAGTAGCTATCTTGGTAAGCATTTCCTCCTAAATACATGACTAACAATAAAAAATGCCCCTGAAAATAAGTTCACAGCAGCAGCTTACTGGAGCTTCTTGATGCTTTAGTTCCTCTGAACTGTTCTGCTGCTTCTCACCTGATGCAATTTCTCATCCAAATATATATACCTTGTAGGAAGATGTTTTCCTCTTAATACCTGATAACATCTCTTTCAGCTAAAACTCAAGTTCTTGACCATTTGCTGTCACCAAAGGGTCTTTGATAAGTTTGAAAAAAAAAAAAGTTAGCCATGATGTTGTGCTCACCATCCAGAAAGCAGAATCAGAATTCTCTGTTGTGCAACAAGTAGCTTGCTTGAAAAAAATAGCTTGGTCAGACTAGGTGGCAAAAATAACTATCTGTGGAAACAGAGGGTGACTGGGTTACAGTTGACAAATGGGTGTGTAGTTATCCAACCAAAATCATGCCCTTCAGAGGCACTGGCAGATGTAGCACAGAATATGTTCACTTGGGATTTTTCTAAAATGGGGTTGTCAGCCCTTCTCACTGGAATCCTACAGCAACTGTTAGGATCTTGCTTCCCTCAGGAACAATGATCTTGGAAGAAATTGATGAATTTGGAGGCCCTGCTGCCTCTCTGTGTAGCTGAAAAAAGGCAGAACTTACTTAAAATTTTTCTCACTTTAAAACAAAAGATGTTTCTCTGTCTTATATGAAAAAGTAGCAATGTCTTAATTGCAGAATAGTACACTTACACCAAATCTGACTTCACTAAAGTATTTTTCATGTCCTGTAGTAACTGAAGTGCTGCAGTTGAGTGATGCTCTTCGAGACGACGTCCTGCCTGAGCTTGGTGTCCGATTTGAAGACCATGAAGGTATCCAGTTGTCTCACAACTTTGGGAGCAGTGGTTTTATAATCTTACTGTTTTCATAAGTGGGGAAACAAGCTGTCAAGACTAATGTGGAATAATCCAACAAACTCAAGGACTGCACAGCTATAGCATACCATGTGTCTCATGTATGAAAATATATTCTAGAACTGTATATTGCAGTATATGTATAGACTGCAGAAAGATACTCTGCAGTCTTCTGTTCATTTTGCATAACACCTAATTTCTTACTGTTGAGGAGTTAGTTGGATTTGCATTCAGCTTGTGAAATGAAAAGAGTTATCATGTAAATACATTTATGTTGTGACTATTTAAGCATTGGGAACTTATTCATCTGTTTTGCTTCTTTAGGACTTCCAACTGTAGTTAAATTGGTGGATAAGGACACGTTATTGAAAGAAAGAGAAGAAAAGAAAAAGGTTGTTATTTTAAGCATTCTATATTTTTAAAACTTAAAGTAATGTGTAAGCTATTGATACTTTTATATTTTCTTTAACTTTTAAGAATAATCTTAACAGAGTAGCTACAATGAAAATAAGAGAAATCACAGTAAAATCTGAGTATGTTCAGGAAAATAATTTTTGAATTGGTAGCTTCTTGAAAATTTTGTATGGGACTTAATGAATACCTCATGGATGCTTGTTTGTTTTTTAAGATCTTAATATAATGAAGGGATGTTGAGTATTGCATGCATACTGTCATGTCTCTGTGGAAGAACAATTCCAAAGAGAAGCTAATTCAGACTTCTTGTGTCTGTACAAATGAAGTTGACATTTTCCATAGAGTTAGACTGTATTTATCTGATATGTGAGAGTAAAAGTCACTGGTTATATCTTAATTAATGTAGTATGGCTGAGTGAGATATTCAAGATGTGTGGGAAATAATTTACATATTACTATATAAAGACTGTGAATTCTAAGTCACATGCACAAGGTCTGTACAAAAGCCCTTCTTTTAGCTATTCCCAGCATTAATATTTGACTTGGGAACATTTTAAAGTAACACTTCGTATTTCTGTCTCCTGTCTTAACAAATAATAAAATTCCATTGTGACCAGAACTCTTTGGAAGGCTTTCTGAGATTTCTCCTTCCACTGAGATTTTTTTAGAAAAGGGAGAGGTAAAATATTTCAGATAATTCCACATGTTTTCGAGCAAAAGACATTTGAAGGCAGTTTGTTTACAGCTGCTGGGTGGAAACTACAGCCAGAGAACATTTTCCCTGGAAACAGTGTTGTGTTCAGTGTTGGCAGAACCTTTGGAGAACTGAGTCTCTCCTATTTAAGTGCAAGATGAGATTTTTAGGGTTTTTTTTAATAATTTTGCTGAATTTGGATAGTTGCTTCCCTAGGAACATCAAGGGATGCAAATGCATCCTGAGAAACAGTAACATCTTCACAGTTTGCAGAGAGAACTTAAAATATCAGTGAGATATGGTCTTTTAAAAAAGTCATTTGCTAAATCTTTTCCCCTGTGAAAGGGCAAGACCATTTCTTGTGCAGGCTTTGTAGGTGTTCTTTTATATTTATACACTTTGCATGCAAAATGCACTCGGAACAGTTAAAACTGGTTTAACTGTGAATAAAAGCAAAGGGAATCAAAGTCGTACAGTGGGAAGTATCAGACATCCTAATTACAAGGCTTGGTGCTTTTGCTGCAGGTCATGCTGCCAGTTCTGTCTGTAATTAGATACCCAGGGGAGAGAGCTGGCTCAGGTTTGTAGAAAACAACCCCATGAAATAGTTACCTTTTACTCATTGACATTGCCTTTCATAGATTGAAGAAGAGAAAAAAAGGAAGAAGGAAGAAGCAGCCAGGAAGAAACAACAGCAGGAAGTAAGTGTTCAGATCCTTTTCATCTGGTTTTGAAGAAAAGTGTTAGCAGCAGCAGTCACGTGCAGGAAAGATTCCATTAGAACACAGGCTCTCTGCCCGGCCTTCACTGGGCTTCCATTTATTTTTTTTTGTCTACAATTTCCTGCTCAGAATGACTTTGGCTTGCAGTTCAGATTTGAATATTCATCTCCTATTATAGAGAAGCTGTCTTTGAAAATGCAACTAAAGGCTGCAAGAGCTTCTTAGGAGAACTTGTAGCACTTACTTCGGTCTACAGACAGTATTACTTCTTTAATTGCCAAAATTAGTATCATATTCTGTTAGAGAAGACTCTATCATGTAATATTTTCCTCCCTTTCCAGTACAGGTATGTGTGAAAATGTTTGGGGTTTGTTGTTTTCATTTTATTTTTTCCTCTTTTAAGAATCCACCTGTTTGCTATGATTGAATTCTGAAATTTAGTGTGTTGTCAAAACATGTTTTATCTCTACAGTTGGAATTGAGAGAGCTCAAAGATTTTAGGCTTTGAGTGAGGAGCAGGCAGCCAGAGGTGTTGAACTTACAAGAAGAAAAGATTGTTTGCTATGCTGATGACTCTGACAGTCCAGGAAATGTGTTCCTCGGTTAGAAGAGGAAGTAAACTGTAGAGAGCACCCTGTGCAGAGAGAAACACTGATAAAGAATGTTATCATCCACCAATTCCCAGTAGCTTTTTGCATTCTTTCAAAAAGGTGATTCCCTTGCATTGGGCAGAAATTAAGTGGAAAAGATTCTGAGATGTTCTTGTTTACAAATAAGGGAAAGTTCAGTTTATTTTCAGTGCAATTACTTGAATCCTGGTCCTTCTGTGACCTGCCTAGAAACCTCTGCTTGTCAGCAGGAAGCTGTTGATGAAGGTTGCTTCCCTTTGCAGTCAGTTAATTGCTAAGTATTTTTTACTCTTCGCAATTATTCACTTTGTGTTAACACCTGAAACACTAAGGAACCAAATTAGTAAACATCAGATGCAGTTTTTGGAGTGTATATAAGCAGGCTACTTTGAGTTTCCACAACTATTTTATTAAGTGGTTCTCTACAAATTGAAAACACTTTGTTTTTTTTCCCCTGGACAAGCACAGCTAAGACAGTGTGTTGTTTCTCACTGAAACCTTCTTGTCACACAATAAAACAATTGTGAATTAAATGCTCTTTGATTTGCAAATTAGACTACTTTTCCTTTTGCATATGTAGCAGGTTGTCATTAATTAACTGTGATGTTAATGCACATTTTATATTGCAGGCAGCAAAACTGGCAAAAATGAAGATTCCACCACATGAAATGTTTAAATCGGAACATGACAAATATTCTGTGTTTGATGAAAATGTAAGAGACTTTCCTTGAGATAGGGAGTGATTTTCTTTCCCCATTGTTCATCCTTAGTTATATGGGTACATAGTTGATCTATGGAGGTTCCAAAACCTCCAGGGCAGTGCTATTAACGTGGCAAGAGGAGGGAAAGAGAGAAAGAAATGGCAATGTATTCATTTTATTGCACAAACCTTGCATTGGGGAACAAGGTTCTCTAACTATTCCTTATCATTTTAAGCATATTTTCATTGGGCATTGATCTACTTTGGCCCCAATCTCTGCAGAGTGAAATTCCCTGTAGAAACTGTGGGTAGGAACAGGTTTGGTGAGTGTTCAGATTTATTGTGCTGTTGCAAGGCAAGGGATTCACTCTGCAACTCTGCCAGAATGGATGTTTTTCAGAGGTTCTGTGTGTCCTTTTTGGTTGTGCCCACTATTTTTCTCTCTCCTGCCAAAGGATCTCTGAAGAGGCACATGGATAACTTTGCTTTTGCTTGCGCCCCTTGAGTGTAAAAGGAAAATCTAAAGCACAGTTTCTTCAGTGCTTGATCTGGGACTTTAATCCTGTTTCTGCCTGGCCTCTTCACTCACCCAAATTCAGGCCCTGGCAGCAAGTAAGACTGTATAGGTGAAAATACTGGAAAATACCCCTGCAAGCCAAAGAGTGTCCATAAAAACAGTGATCATACTTCCTCCATCAAGAACACAAATCTCTTAGGCTTTTGCTTTAAGCCTTGGATTAAAATAAAACTACATTAAAAAGTGGTCTCAACCATTTATTCAGGGATTATTCTCTTTACTATAGCCATGTAGAAGTTGGTTGTCTAAGCTTCCCTTACTTAGTACAGGACAGAAAATAAATACCCTTTGCCTTTTCATTAACTAGGAAGGGAACATACACAATAGTAAAAATTATCAAACTTCTAGGTGACTAAAATTAGCCAAGATGCACCCCATCCTGAGGGCTCATCATTATGCCATTATCCCCCCATCTTCCTAAAAAATTATTCCATAAGGAGCAAAAGCAGTCCAAGAATTTATCTTAAATATTCTGGTTTTTTTTCTTTTTTTCTAATATTTCAGGGTTTTCCCACCCATGATACAGAAGGCAAAGAACTCAGCAAAGGCCAAATTAAGAAGCTAAAGAAACTTTATGAAACCCAAGAAAAGTTATACAAGGAGTATCTACAAATGGTTCAGAATGGAAGTGCAAACTGAGAACAACAGGACTGGTTTTTAGCAGGCGAGTGCTGAGTCACCACTGAAGAAATTAGCATATACTGATGCTCATATTTCTGTTTACACTTTCTATTATGTGCAAAGTAACAATCCTGTTTAGGTGGATTCATAATGTCATCTGGAAAGTCAATAAAAATCCATTCTTAAGAAAGAAGCCAACCTGTAAGAAGTTTCTTCACAACAACAGTAGCAGGTTGAACAGCTGCCAGCTCTACTGGGAAGGTGCTGCTCAGTCAGCACGGCCCCATGAGGATTCTTGTTTTTATAGCAGCCCAGGCTTTGGTGAATTTGTCCTGCATACTGATCTCTATCTCAGACCCGCTGCAGCTTGCAGTCTGGAATATGTCACAGTCAGCAAAATTTACTGCTAAATGGGAGCTGAGTAATTTGTCCCATAGCAAGAGCAGTATTTTCCAGATGACTTTAGTATCTTTACATAAGCAGGAAAAGTGAGTAGTTCTACTATGATACTATTCTAACTGCTGTTATGAAAACTACTCCTGAGTATAGGCAGAACACTTTGCATAGTAGAAGCTAACAGTCCCTTTGTTGCAAAAGGGAACAGATCATCATCTTCACTCAACCTGCAGCTGCAACCAAGTGGGTAGTGGGTAAGTACAAGGCAAATGCACCTGCATTGAACAAGCAGGAGGGGAAGGCATGAAGGGCTAATGGCAGAGGGTGGGGTGTTCTTGGAGCTGTCCCTCCAAGGAAACAGGAGTGCTGCCAAACTCCCTGATTACACAAGTACTCGGTAGCTAATTATCTCTTCGGAGCCATAGGGAATTAACAGAGGGTTTCTAAGTGAGATGCAGTTTGTGGATTGGTCTGCAATTAGGAAGTACAGCTATATGTTGGTCATTATTCAAGACTGATGTTTTTAACATAAGAATTTAACCTCGAGTTAAGAATCTTTCTGATACAGTGTGGTCAGATTACATCTGCAAGGACAGTTCTCTGTTGCCAAATAATGCATTTCATTGGCAGTAGCTACTAAATAAACTAAAGTTCATGAAATCCTAAAAATATCTCGCCTACTTCACAGCTGCATACAACAGCTAAGTGCTGATATGCAGAACTGCATTCATCAAGTGTTCTTAAACCTCATGGTGACTTGCAGAAGGTCATACTGTGACACCTCTGTTCTCTCAAGTTCATGCTGTAACCATTAGGCTATGTTCCTTAATTAAGAGTTAAAACATCTTTGCTTTATCTCTGTATTTTTATATTTATATTCCTTCTTCTGAAGAATGAACATATTTGGAGTAACAGAAAGGTCTAGTGGGTTGTTTTCTAGCTTGTCTGTATTTGTCTTTGAAAATGTACATAATGTTAAGGTCAGTAAAGCACATGCATCTTCTATGCAGAAAATAAAATCTGTTGTGAAGTACAAGTTCTATGTGACCTTTGTATAGTGGGAAGAATATGGAGCTTATCTTTATTCCACAACTGTCTTTTTGAAATATGGTTTACAGACTTTTTCCTTTAGCTTCCCATTACTAAATTAATTCTGCATTCAGTATTTGATTATTTTGCTAATTTCTAGTTAATTGTATAAATGCATGTTTAAGTTGTACAGTGGTACTTCAGCCATCCACAGCCATGATGGCATCTTCTCCATCCTCTGGTCTGTGGACAGAAGAGGATCAATTGCATTTTGACACCATTCTAGATTCTAATCCCCTTCAACACTATTGGCTCATCATTTTCTTCCCAGCGTTCTCCCCTAAGACACATGTGCACTCAGTGTGTCCATGAAGGGATGGGCTGGGTCTAGGCTGTGTCTGAAGTTGGTACTTGATGCCAAATAGTGACAGTAACTTGCTTACAGTAATTAGTTTTGGTGATGTGGGTTACCACATGCTTAAAAGTAGTTAGTATATAACTGGAGAAGGTGCTGTGAATCCTTTGCTGTCCTGGATTGTAGTTTGACATCTCCAGGATGACATCCTGGCTGCTACCCCCTCGTACCACCACAGGATGTTTTTCCTCCTCTTGCTATGTTTTCAGTAGAACTTCATCCAATTCCACGTTTTATCTACTACATTGATGTAGAATAAATTCAATTTAAAAAAAAACAAAACAAAACAAAAAACCAAACACAAAAACACCCAAGCAAACCCAAAACATAAACAACAAACATTTTCCCCTTCCTGAATGCTTCATTTAGTTTCTGGGATAACTCTCCTGGCATAGATAGGGGGAACCTTTCAGACTTGGGTTCTCCCAAGGTTATCTTCCAGTCTTTGTGTGTTTCCCACATGTACATGCTGCTTCCTTCCTCGGTATGTTTTTTTTAATTCATAGTTAGTTACATCAGATAAGGGGCTCTGCTGTATTTACTGCCCCATTAAGGTCTTACTCTGATTTAGCAAACTGATTTAGCTCATGCTTCCCATTTCTGTGGCATTTGTCTGATTGTCAAGTTTGTTTTAAAGATTCTTTCAAATCATCTTAGCTTATCTGAAACATCAACAAGTCATCTTCTGCTACAGTCTGAGAGCATTCCTGGTGCTGAATTCTCTTTGAACACCACCAAAAGCCTCCTAAAATCAATGGGATTCTTTTTATAGACATCATAAGGATCAGAGGCTTTGAAATTCTCACCTCTTCAGGCTCACCTTGGGTCTTGGGTGATGATTGTTCTTCCACACGGCTCCTTATTCTCTCTGGCTTTTTATAGTGCTTTGCTATGTAGTTTATACATTTTCAAAGGTGCCTTCTTCAAGCAAGTTTGTCACTTCTTCATCAATAAAGCCCTCAAAACCGTCGCATACTTGAACTTCTGCCCCACCTTTGAACTGGTCTTCCAGTTGCAATTTCTCATCCTGTCTCTTTCAGCTGTCCTTGGATCAGCAAGGAAAAATCTCTGCTTTGTGAAGCAGGTATGAGGGCAGTGACAGGCCCAGGTATTTTATATTAAAATAGAATTAAAAGCACATAAATTGGCAACAAATCCTATAAAGAAGCTGCTAAAACGTTTTTACTTTGTTACATAAACAGGAACTTAATTCATTCTCTCCAACTAAAATCAGGTTTGCCCGGATTTTGAGTTCCTTTTATTATCCGGATGTTTTTGGAAAGAAAAGCAATGACCTTGTCAAAGAGTCAGAAAAATATTTAGTGTCCTAGAAGTTGCAGGGGAAAAAAACCCCAAGCTCTATAGCCACACTGGATCAGTTATTTCTGTCCTCTCTGCAGCCTCTATTTACCTACCTCTGTAGGCAGAGAGCTGGGGGAGGAAGCCCTGCTAGCGAAGAGGGAGCTGCAGCCAGGCCGGGCTGCGCCCTGCTGGGGCTAGGGGTGCCCTGGGGCTGGGGGTGCCCCTGGGGCTGCCACTCTGTGGCAGGGCTAAAAGGCACAGCACAGAGAGAGCCTCATCCCTGGCACCCCAGGGAAAGCTGCTGCCTCGCTGAGAGCCGGGCCTGGCACCAGAGGAGGGGATGCAGTAGCAGCAGCAGCCAGAGTCTGCAGCTGGGGCCTCAGTCACCTCTCAGCAAGGAAAAGGGCGAGGACAGATTCACAGTGGTGCTGTTTCTGCTGTTAATTGCAGCCTTGGCTGAAGGCCAAACTCACCAGCAGCAAATTCTGTTTCTGTCTTTTGCTCAGTGAGCCTCTCAGCCTTTCCAATGTGAATATTCACATAATGTCAAATGGGAATGTTGCCCCACTAAAGGGAACAAGTTCTTGCATCACTCATTTTCTTCAGATACTGGTAGAAAAGTCTGTGAATTGTTTGATCTGGCCTTGTTGCCACTATTCCTTTCAAAGTCTTTAACGAGTGCCTAATTACATTTATGATACTCTCTTTGGCCACTTTGTCCTAATGTTTGTATTTGGTGTTTGCTGTTGCAGCAAACCACCATTTTCTGCGTGCAAATAAGTAAAATCTCTACCACATACAGTATCTACCTTTCAGGTTCTTTTTTGACATTTTAAGCTAACTTCAAACATTTTCACGTGTTGGCAGTTGTTGGACCAACTTCAGCTGCTTCTTTAATGATACAATTTCTACCACACAAATATAAGAGGGGATTTTTACTCCTCTTTGTGATTTCAAAGGGCAATGTCTATACAGGACACTGTACCACAGGCATAGTGCCTAACATCCCTCCTGAGACAGAACAAATTAATTAAGAAGCACATTAGCTATTTGGTACCAAGACTCCACTTAGCAATGATGAAAGTTCTTTCTGCCCCCTCCAGAAAAAGTCATTGCTGAAACAAGTCTCTCAAATGAGGCAGCAAGTGTCTGGCATCTCAGCCACTGAGAGCAGTTTCCATGAATAGCCACCCAAGGGCAGAAGCTGCAGACATTTCAGTGCCAGTTACAGCCCTCGGCCTGAGCTTCCTCCCCACTGTCTAGTGCATCTGTTCAGCAGCTCTGATGTAATCCCATCTTGTACACTGAGCTGGGTGTCCAAACAAGCCAGGGTGATTCAGCAAATACCTTTTTGCAGCTCTCTGCAGGGTAGGAGCACCTGATAGCAAGATGACTCCACAAATTGTGCCTTATCCACAGCCCAAAGTCTGCCACTGTGATGCAAGAGGTTAGATGACAGTCAGCAAAATTCCCTCATTGATCACAGAGGGGGTGGGGGACACTAAAAATCTAAGGCTGTAAGGTAACTTATATGTGTGTTTATTTCAATGTGAAGAGGAAGAAAGCCAAGTACTTCCAGCACACTGGCCTCTCAAGGCCTTAATAAGTGCTCCAGAAGAACCCAAATCTACTTTTACAAGACCATCCTAATTTTAATTCAGGCTCTGCTGTGTTTTTGGCACTGCTGCAGCTTCTGTGGCAGGTGTAGAGTTTGTCTCCTGCAGGAGTTGTTGCTATCTTGTCAAAGCAGTTCTCATAAATCATAGAATAGCAGAGACCATAGACTGGAAGAGACCTTCAAGATCATCAAGTTCAGCTGTTCAGGGAACTGGAAGCAAAGAAGAACCTTCCACTGAGCATGTCCTCCAGCTCACCAAATCTGCTTGTTTGGGCAACTGACTGTACAACATTCCTACACTTCATCTGCCGGAATGCAATTCAAAATTACCTCATTCTTTAATTACAATATTGGTACCTATTTAACTAACGATTCCTCAGTTACTCCTGTTATTTAAATTCCTACAGCAACTGAATTAATCCAACATAAATGTATTGATTAGTCCAAATTTTAAGGACTGTGCTGATAAACACTACTTAATTACTGAAATCCAAGACTCAGTTGGAGATCTGGAGAAAACCCTTTCCTAGAGCAAGGGAATCCACTGACACAACGGCGAGGTTTTTTTCCTATTGAGTGAAAGACTTAGAACTCTTTTTTAAGTGGCTTCAGATGCTTTAACTGCAGTTCCCAACACCATGCTACACGCCACAGCCGCACGCACAGATGCTGGGCGCTCGGGGGTTTTTTGTTTATTTTCTTCTTTACAGGGGAAGAAACGATGTCCCCACCTCCGCCTGAGACACCGCTGGGAAGGCCGACGGCTGCCCGTTCTGAAACCTCACGAACGGGCTTGGTTGGTGGGTTATTCCACAGAAAGCACTCGGCTCTCTACCAGCTTTGAAAGTTTCCCCTTCTCGATGCAGATGATACACGGAGAAGATCTGAAGGCCCTGCCTGCGTTACCAATGCGCTAAAACGCGGCCCTTGGGCCAGGGGAGTGGCCGCGCCGAAACAGGCGGCCCGTGGAAGCCGAGAACAGCCCCGCGCGGAAAGCGCCCGCCACGGGACGCCTTCCGAAGCTGCCGGTCCCCTCCCTCGGCACAGGGCGGTTCTTCGCCACAAGCCGCCAAGAGGCGCAACCGGCCCCGCTCCGCTGGTGCTCCGGACCCCGAACCGCAGCGCGCACCGGCCCCGAGCGCCGCGCCGCTGGGGAGGAAAGGCCCCGTCCGCAGCCCGCACGCGAGCCGCACGCCG
>JAOEGS010022408.1:8498-20835 GCA_025447755.1 Corythornis vintsioides | reverse complement strand
CAGGGGGGTTGGACTAGATGATCTTCTAGGTCCCTTCCAACCCCTAATATCTATGAATCTATGAATCTATGAATCCTATAAGAAACCTAGAAAAATTGCTATGAAGGAAGCTGCGTGAAAGAAAAAGCAGATTCAAACAATACTTTCAGCCACCCACACTGTAACAGCAAAGCTTCAGCAGAGAAAGACAGAGGTTTTGGTGATGAATGCAGTTTTGTTCAGACCTTGGAAAAAACTATAGGAGGTCATATTATAGAGGCTGTGTAGATGCTTGTGGGTCCAAGAGCGATGCCCTTATGCGTGCTGAATGGTTCCCTCTCCCTGCTTAAGTTACTGTGACTGCTGAAATAGTACAGTACTCTTCAATGCATTTATGACTATTAATGTCATGCTTTGGGCTTCAGAGGTGTTTTTTGGCAGAGATGCTGCTTTTTGAACATTTAGAGGGGAGACGTGTGAAAATGATGTACTTAGTCCAAGCCACCCAAAAGTGTAATTCCAGCTGAAGCAGAGAGGAGCGGTCAGACTAGACTATAATAACTTTTTACACATCTTTTGGCTGCTAGAAATGTGATCAGTCCCCAGAAATCCCATTACACGTAAAAACAATAAGTAGAACTTGTTACAGCTTTTTGGCTGTTTATGTTTTGCTGCTGGCTATTGATAAGTGACAAGGCAATGTTAATCTTGTCTGTCTGGCAGCCAGAAGAGAAAACCCCACATGGGCATCCAAAGGCTGCAGAGGAAGTACAGAAATACACACAGTAGAAGAGGTGGAGAGGTCAAGTTTAGCATTCAAACCCTGCTCATGACTAACTTAAAATATTACCCTTCAGCTGCAAAAGGCTGGATTTCAGCAGCAAATTTGACCAGACAGACCACACAATGAAGTCATCAGCACTGAGACCCACCAGCTTGAAAAAACAACAACCCCTGGTGTTAAGACAAATGCTTTGAAGAGTGGTTGATATTAATCAGGTGGTGCTACTGGTTTGGAGTTCGTTAGTCATTCCATATGAATAAAAATGCTGATAAAGGACATAATAACATTACAGAGCCAAGGCAGTTTTGTAACACAAGAAGCCACAGATCTGAATCCTACTTGGAGGGAATTGGTCAGGGTCCATTTAAAAATTCCTTAAGCCAAATTCGTCTCTGGGCTAACTCCTTTGAACTCACTGGGGTTGCACAAGGAATTAATTTGGCCATTTAGCTCTGTACGTTAGCAGAGATCTGACTTGTGATCCTGCTTGCCGTGCTGGAGGTTTATTGTTTCAGTGTGGTTTCCTCAGAGAAACTCCCAGGACAACCCATCGTATTCCCACTGTGGGCAGCCTTTGTCTCCTCCATCCTCTCTTCCCACATATTTCTCAATTGATGTGTTGACAGCTGAACAATTTTTATTTTTTTTTAAGCTATCACATATTATGAAAATATCCCCCTTTTTTATTTTGAATATTTGCCTACAACTATATTTGGTAAGCTGGATTGTCTAACATGTCAAAGTTGGGCATGGCCTTGATTCACTAAGAAAAGTTAAAATTCAGTGTTCCTGGCTGTGGTTGGACTGGAGGTACAGCTGAATCCTGGTAACCTGGGGTTGGATCCAGAATTGCTTCAGACAGAAGTGCAGTGTGGTTCTGTCCTCCTTCTCCCACTAGGCAGTGTTTATCCAGCCACTTGGTGAGCTGGACCAGGGAATCAAATCAATTGATAATTAACCAAGAAAGTCCATCTTCAGCTAAATCCATTATCTGCCCCTTCACAGAAGAGGGTGTAGGAGCAGAACTGGAGGACTTGAGAGCTGGCTGAAGGTAACTGGGAGCACTGGTTGTGGCCTCTGATGCCCTCATTGGCTCTTCTCACTATTAAAAGAAGGCAAGGAATCTCCAGCCACCTTCAGCTACCTGCATTTTTGGTATTTGGGGGGGGGTGCTGATTTTTTTGTGTCTCTTAGGGGGGGGATGACAGGAGGAGGAGAAGCAGAGCCTGGCAAGATAATGGTAGGACAAAGAATCTTCTGGCAGCTGATGGTGGTAGTCCTGACAGAGCCAGAGGTGCCCAGGGATCTTGCCTGGTAACACTGTGGAGTCCCAAGGGAGAGACTGTTTTCAAGGATTCTTGTTTTGCCTGTGGATGATAATACTGAAGTCCCACTTGGGGATCTGTATCCATTAAGAAGTCCTCTGATGACCTGTATGGTTCCAGGTGGGTGTCCAGAGTCTGTGTCTTTGCCCACGAACATGTGTGCCCAGCACTAAGCCCTGGCTGGGCTCTCCAGCCACACAAACATGCCTGAGTGAATATGTGCTCAGAAGCATTAGCTTCTGTCTTTACCAGCCTTTCCCTAGTGTCAGGTGTCTGTCATGAGCAGGCCTTGTTGATCACGAGAGGGATTTGTTCTGTATGTGAAGCAAAGCAATGTAAACTGCAGAGGGAACAATCGTGGTGTCTAGCATTGCTATTCAAATCCTCTTAGAGATTCAAAACATGAAAAATTTGTAACAGCATAACTTTTTCTCACTGCTTGTTGCATACAACCTGGGGGAAATAAGTTTTATGTAGGTATATATTATGAAATGAGCATTTATTAATACTGGAGCTGAATTTTAATCTGCATTGCAAATTAAAAGTTTAATCCCCCATAAAGGAGCATTTGAAATTACAGACCGATGCATAAATATTATTTATCAAAATATATTTTGTTGTTTTACACTTGCTTCTGTCAAAGGATACTTTGGATTACAGTCTTGGTGCTGGGACTCTTCTCCTGAAAGGTTCAGGTTTCCCCTTCAAGGAAGTAGACTCCATCTCTGACTCTTATCAGCCGTGGGTCTTCTAGGATGGTGAGAAATGGAGTAGTTCTCCAACTATTGTCAGAAGGTGCTTCAGAATGTGACTTCTCAAACAAGTAAACAATGAGAGAGCAGTGACAGAAGGGATTATGGAAGTCCACTCTGCAATTAACATTTAATAGTAAAAATCTTAAAATTTATTTTTAATTACATTTTATTTCCATTTGGTTTTCGTCAGACTGTGATGACTAGGTACTGGCTTTGCCATTCTGTTTGTAGTTTGATTTTTTATTTTTTCCTGTGGTATTAAAATGTACCATTCAAATAAAATGGGTAAGTTGTTGAAAAGGGTATGAAGCTGTGAAAGTAAAGTCCATGAGGCCCTTATGTAACAAAAGGACATAACCTATTCCTATTATTGAATCAACAGATCCCTTTTTTCTTTCAAAAGAAACCAAGCTTGATCATGAAGTTCATCGATGTAGGTATCTTGATAGGAGTAAGACATGCTTTCACCTGTACTTTACAGCACCATATGAGTGGAAATTGCAACGTGTTCTGTGAGTAGGGAAGGGACAAGGCATCATGATTAGGAGATGATTAGTTGAAAGTTGAGAGCTTTAGAGTTCAGAATGTGTTCTTTAAAAGAAAGCCCACTTCTAGGATGTCTAAATAGTACAGCAGCTTACTGGAAATAATATGAAATAGATCCTTCTACCAATCTAAGTGTAAGATAGGATTTTTTAAAGCCTATTAATCTTTGTGGTGCTATCCTGTACTTCTGCAAACTTCGGATCATTTAAATTGTTATCCCTTTCTGTTCAGCAAATATTTCAGGTCTAACTTGAAATACATCCTTGCAGGTTCTTAATTTTAAATACAAAAGGTGATTATGCACGTGCATGAAGTACACTGTGTGAGTAGATCATAGACCTTTCTGCAGAGTTAAGGTAAACTCTTTTGTGAGGGATTTCTTATGTTAGCTCTGAAGGCATCTCTGCATAGTTTCTTCATGTGCAAGACCCAAACCCTTCACCTGCCAGCCTGATAAATCTTTCCTTAGTACAGATGTGGTGAAAAAACAATGCCACTCTGAAATTTATGAGAATGAGCACAAATACAAGGTTAAACCCCACTTTTAGAGTCAGTGGAGCTCTGTGTCTTCTAATTTTTAATGTTTGAGGAATGCCTTATGAAAAACAGAACATTTGCATCTTCTTTCTGTGGACATTTAGTAGCTGACAAAGCTTCTCTTCTCCTCTGACTGGCTTCTGAGCTTCCAGGGAAGGTTGAATCTCCTTGGGAATTTGGGTAGCTCAGTGCTGCCAGACCTCTGTTTGGATTGAAGTTTTGCTTGTCTGGGCCCTGGTGGTGGTGTCAGAAACTCTTACAAGGCTACAGAACTTCAAAAATGACCCGGCCCTTTTGCCTGGACTGTGCAAGATTTCTAGAGTTTTGTTCTGCTTTTGGTTTCCATGTGGTTTGATCCTCTGCAGTTCCACCTTCTCTGTTGTGGACATTTGCTGAACCCCTTTCGAGTGAACAGAATTGAGTGAATTTCAAGATGTGCATTACAGCTTTGAAGGGATGATAGTGAGAACTGCAGTCAGATTTCAATTTAGAATATTCAATTAGCAAGTCATCCCCAATCCCATTGCTGCTGTTTATCTTAATGGTTTTGCTTCCACCAGATTTAGAGATGGTTTTGCTCATCTTGGGAAAAATGCAGCAATTACCCAAGAAATGGTACTTATGAAATGTTATATGCAAAATACTAAGGCAGAAAATGAGCTGGATCAAGTAGGGAAATGTTGTGGGAAAATGGCTTTTATTTGTAGCATATTTTGAAGGTTCTCACTAATTGGAAGATAAACATTTTAATAAGGAATGAGAATATGTTTATCTAATTTTTACCCAATTACTCTTGGCGAATGTTACAGGGAAATACACATGCTCAAAGAGAGGGCTGTGGCCTGGCATGGTGAATTTCCATTGCATTTGAAGACATGAATGAACTTGGATTTTCAGAAGTAAAAAGTCAGGGAGTGACATCTGAAACAAAGTTGAGACCTGGAGTTTGTTGGGCTCTTACAGAGCTGGCAAGAAATCCTCTGGCAGGCTTGTTTGCTGTCCTGCTAAGGAATTATAGGCAGTAATTGAGTACAGTAGTGCACTTTTTAAAATGAAATGCTCTGTCTGGGAAGGTATGGAAAGTATTTTGAAAGTAGAGAACAACCACTAAAAGCTATGATAAACTGCCTGCCCATTAGACTTTCTCAGGTTGAGCATTCAGTTGTCTTGCTTGACAAAGCAGCTCCTCGCAGCGCTGTCTCTTGGAAATCATTCTCCCAGAACTCCTGAAAGCCTGGACTAGCTGCATCCCTCTCAAAGTAGCTGAGCTGTCTGTGGGTCAGTGACTGCTGCCCACTAGATTCTGAGCACTGAAAAATGCAACTATTATTGACTGCACCAATACTTGCTGAGGCTTCAACATGTTTGGGGTCCAGCATTTCTCTACATGCCAAGGCGTAGGCTCTGCAGTCTTTGCTTTCCAGGTAGGAGGTGGTGTCCCTCCAGTTGTACATAAACTATGCAGGCAGCAGCATTCCTCACATTGTAGGAGGCATTAGTGCACTCTCCCTTACTGCTTTGGGATAAATACCTACCCCAGATTCAAGTTGTGGCAGGTATAAAAAAAAATTAAAAAGGTTCCTGAAATCATATTTATTAAGCAGATTTGCACATCATCTTTTAAGAATGATATGAAAGTTGTGTTAAAGGCTCGTGTCCTCAGGTTTTGGCTAATAAGAAAAAAACCCTTTGCTTTACCTTTAAAGGAGAGTGAAAATGAATATCTCCTATTGCTGCCTGTGATTTTAATGTTTCTGGCACAGTTGGTCAGACTTTGTGTGGAAGCTATGTTAGGTTGCTTTTCTTTTGCTCCGTGGAGTATTTTCTATTTATATTTTAATTAGAAAAATGTTAGAATTTGAATATAGAATCAATCTGGTAAACTCACTTTCACCAGAGCAGCTCAAGGGTGAAGAGAAAATCATTGCTGTTACCTAAGATAGGTGAGCATGGAAGTGTAATGTAGTGGAACTGATGTGTGCAGAACAGATGTGTGTATGGGTAATGGACTGAGACACAGTGGACCTGGATTAATTCATTAAATGCTTATGTCACCATTTTAATTTCAGATTGTACAGCAATGATGTCCTTTCCCTGAGAAGTGTGTTAGTATATGCAACTTTCCTTCCTGGGGAATAACTATTACTAGTTTATCATAGTCAGAATTTGTATTTCTTGATAAAAAAAATAATCATTTAAGGCAATAAGAGCTCAATTAACAAATTGAGGACTTAATTATCTGTAGTTGAAAAAGTTGAAGGAGCCTGAGGCATGCAGCCCTTGTGCCTTCCCTGCCAGGGCACCATGTCAGTATATAAAAGTCCAATATCAGAACTGCAAAGTGAAAGCCATTTTCAAAATCTAACCATATTTTCTTCATAAATGGTGTCTTGATGCAAAAGCCTCTGGAAACATGGAGCACTCAGTTTTTCTTAAATAGACCTTCACTCATGAAATTTTTAGTCATCTATTTAGTGGAGCATTTAGTTAGTGTTCTGTTCTCTTGCCTTATATGGCTCTTTTGCAGCTATATGATAGATTAAAATCTTAGACTATGCTGTTGTTGTAACCAAAAAGGAATGGCTTCTTATCTTTTCTGGAGCTTTCTGTTCTGTAGCTTACAATGTGTTGTAGGGGTTTTTTTAATTTATTTTTGAGAAGCTATTAATCTTCTTTCTGTGCTCTTTCTATTTTTCCTCCACACTTTCACAGTGGCTTTTCCTGGACCCAATCTCATGTTCAGCTGCTGACACAGCCCCTGCCTTTTTCATTGCGTGTTGTGTGAGACCAAACAGTTTGCTGAACCTTAAAACATTGTTAGTTTTTTTGTAGTGTTTTTATGGTCATTTTCTTACTGTAGGACTAAGAACCATTTTCTCATAAGTTATTTTAATATATTTTAATAAATATTAATTTTAATAAATATTTTAGCTGTTCTGACTTTTACCATCATCCTCAAAATTTTAGTCTGAGATGTCTTTTAAGAGGATAGGAGTTTCCAAATGAGAGCATAGCATAATATACTGTATAATATAGTAAGCTATAGCATAACACAACTCCAGTTGTCAAACCCTAATGCTAATATGTATAGCCAATGTAATAAATACATGGTAAACCTTGTAACAATTGAAAACTGATGATATTCCCTGAAATGTTCATAAGTAATAATAAATAAATAATGCCAGCTGTGCTGTTTACATCTTACTTAGGTGATTTAGAGATTGTAATTGGAGATTACATTTAATATGCAACTGAAGCAACTGAATCTCATTACATATTTTTATATTTTTTTTTCTAATTACTGTTATGATTAGGTTTGCCTACTGAATGGTAAAATCTCAGAAGATTAATTTGCTGTCATTATGAGAAAATCTAGTGCAACTTTAGCTTAGCTGTGTTAGAAAGAAGACATTTCCACCACAACTTGGATCCAAAAATGAGAAAAAAGTTTGGTTGTGCTAAGAAGCTCAGCTCATCCCTCCTAAACAAAATATTTTTGTTCATGTATTATATTGCATGACTGTTTTATTTGTAATTCTTTCTGAGGGTTATTGCCCCAGTGACTTTGAAGTTGCTTCATTCACAGTGACTTTTGCCCTTGCCAAAACCTTGTGACACAAATCAGGCTCTTCAATTGTACACCTTTTGAAGCCCTTATGCACATTATCAATATATAATTGTCATGTTCTAAGGTCTTTTTATAGCATGCTTCAGAGCCTGATCAAATTGGTCATCTGTCCCTGTATGGAAAAAAAACAACAAAAAAAACCCCAACAAAACCCAAAAAAAACCCAAAACCTAAAACAAAACAACAAGCCAAACAACCCACCCTTTGATTTAAAAACAAAGGTTGGAAAGAAATAATTCTTCTGGGCTCCAAGGTCTTCCTATCTCAGTTGCCTTTACCTCATCCCATGCGGCAAGGGAAGGACCTTCATGCCTGTGGTCATATCCAAGTAGGAGCAGGGAATGCAGCCCAGAATGCACCACCATGGAAACACATGGAAACCTGTGGGCTTAGCAAATGGTCCAGCTTTGCCAACTGCACCTCAGTTTGGTTTTTTTTCTCTGATTTTACAAATAGACACTGGCATTGTCACTCTTACATCACTTTGTTAGTTAAACACATAGGTGTTTCAAGGTCATTGAGGATCCATGAGAGGATTTGTATGGTGCCTCTCACTGTGAGGGAATTAGGACAGGAGTGTGTACAAAGCCAGGCTTGGTGGTTCATGTCCATCTCCATTCTGGCCCACAGTGATGCAGTCCATCAGATGTGTGCTGAATTGGGATCAGAAACCACATCACTGGACGTGCCATCTTCCCCTGACTCCACTTCTCTGTAGCACATGTTACTGCATCCATCTCTGGCTGCTTAAATTTTGGTTTGGGTTTGTTTCAAGAGAAAAGTTAATACAAGAAAGGTGATCTAGAACAAGAATGGACATAAACCACCCAGCTCCCTTCACATATCAGGCTGGAAGGAAGATTTTGGCTGTAGGAGCTTGAAGTATCCCTGACCTCTCTGAAAATGAATGTGTCTTATAGGCTTTACAGACCCCCTTCATCCACCAAATATGCACGCTGAGAATTTGCAGAAGCCAACATGCTGGCCCTAGTTAACTGGATTCAGTCCATGATCTTCATGTCACTTAGCCTTATTAAATGTTTGTCTGTATCCAGGAAAATTTCCCATACTAATTCCTCACTCTAACCACTATCTAGATATTTGCAATAGAACAAGTAATAAATGAATCTGAGGAACCAGTACTGACTAATGAGATAAGGATTAGATTGCCTCAGTGATGAGTGAATTATGATTCACAGGGTGGTGATTCTGGCTTGCTGGTACAAAATGAAATTACTGCTAAGTGAAGAAATTTTTACAAAATCTTGCAGTAGATAATCAATGACCAAGCAGCTTTCATATGTAAAGGCTTTCTCATATTACAATGCTGCAGTAAATACCTGTAGTTGGCCAGGAGCAGTTTAGAGAACAAATCACTCAACAAAAGAGAAAATGAGTGAAAAACGATACAGACTTTCTGGAAATAGCTTTAGTATTTTGGTCTGGTGGAGCTGGTAGCCTGGTGCTGTGTTACGAGAATATTCTGGAGAAGAGAAATAATTTGTGGGTATGTTCACTTCCCAGTTTCTTCCCTCTCTTGTAGTAGCATAAAAACTAGTTATTCTAACAACATTGCAGTGTAATACATATCCATCTACCACACATTTTGCTGTAGCAAAGTGTTTCTGCCACCCTCTCTCTTATGGATATAGAAGTAAAGGACAATGATTTTCAAATTTAAATTCCATTTTCAAAGTTGAGATCAATTAAAGAGATTAGTAAAGATAGGAAAAAAATAATACAGGTATATCTGGTGTCTTACGGGTTATTTCTACAAGGCCTTCAAAACCCTTTTTGGTTTGGATCCTTCCAGATTCTGAAGGATGCACCCAGGCTGTAGGTGCACAGGGTTTGGTGAGCTGATATTTTGTCTCTTCCATTACCTTCTACTGTTAACAGGTGGTCCTCTCAAAACTGAATCCCACAGCTGCCTTGATGGGTCTCATACCCAAATTTGTGCATTTGGAGCAGTCATCTAAAATGGGTTAATTATGTTGACCTCTAGTCCTTTTAAATTTCAGTGGCAACCTTTTAAGACATTTAGCATTACACAAGCCTTAAAGCTGTATGGATTTTCATCACTTGGGCACACTCATTATAAGGTTTTAGAATCATAGAATGTATTGGGTTGGAAGGGACCTCCAAAGGTCATCTAGTCCAACCCCTCTGCAATAAGCAGGGCCATCTCTAACTAGGTCAGGCTGCTCACAGCATAATAAAGCCTGGCCTTAAATGTCTCCAGGGATGAGGCCTCCACAGCCTTTCTGGGGAACCCATTCCTATCACCTTCATATTGAAGAACTTTTTCCTAATATCTAACCTAAATGTACCCTTTTCTAGCTTAAAGCTGTTACCCCTTGTCCTGTTTCTACAAGTCCTTGTGAATCCCTTCTTCTCCCCTTCTTTTTTATAGGCCCCTTTCATGTACTGGAAGGTTGCTCTAAGGTCTCCCCGGAGCCTACACCTCTTCAGGCTGAACAACCCCAACTCTCTCAGTCTGACAGTTTCTTATCCCCTCAACAGTCCACCCATTGAACCTAAATCTCTCCCGCTTAGGAAGGAGGATGTTGTGGGGGACGGTGTCAAAGGCCTTGGTGAATTCAAGATACATGACATCCACAGCTCTTCCCTTGTCCACTGATGGCAGTTACTTCATTGTAGAAAGCCACCAGATTGGCCAGACAGGACTTGCTCCTGGTAAAGCTCTTTTGTATTCTTTTGTTGCCAGGGTTTGGAAGGTTTCTGAAGACTGAGATAAAAGCTCAAGTAGAGTATTGTGAGCTTCACAGAAAGTGAAGGCTCCTCTGCACTTGCAATATTTTTAATAGTCATAAAACAGAGTATTTTAGCTATACATTTTACTTGCAAAGCCACAGAAGGCCCTTTAGATGTCTCCCAGCCATGAGTAAGCCAGGTATCTCAACATATCTTTTTATTTTTATTTCTTTTCTGGGGGAGATAGGATCAGAAGGAGGAACTAGGATTTCTGTTTTCAAAAATGGGACTACGAAGAACATGCCAGGAAGATGAAAAAAAACCCCACACTGCAGGAGTTCAGATGTGCTCATTAAAGTTTGCGTTACATCAGCTTAGATTTTTTTTATGTCTAGGTGCTTGGAAGTTTCTCTAGGTGGAAGAGAAATAAAGCCTTTCTTTGGAGTGAGACTTGTGCATCCTGAGCAAAATGGGCATGCAATTTTTGGTGCCTTTGTTTGCAGTTGTGTGTAAGTGGCCCAAGTGCTCTGCATTGAAATGATGATGCCAGTAAGGGTCTCAAGTGTGAGCTTCTCCATGGTGCAGTCAGCTCCAGAGGGTAACATCAGCCACCATCACATTTTCTCTCTCTAAGCCTTTTTTATATTTTCTGTAGCAAGCACTTGGAAACTTCTTGCGAGATAAATGAACTGTTATGGCAAAGGGAAACTGAATGCCTTCCAGGATTTAAAGAAGAGGTGCAGTATTTCAGATTTAAAGAACACTTTCTGAGAGAGACAAAATTTTGTGTTGTGAAAGGTTGTTAACAAAAACACACTTTAATGTGTGTTGCTTCTGTATTGCCTAAAATCCAGGTGGAAGGCTTTTGCTTAACTTGTTCAAATTGCAGAAGAAGCCATCAGTGTTTATTGTGGAGGTCTGCAGAGGCACAAAGTTGGCTTTATATAGCCTAGAGTGATGGGTCAACAGAGGTTATATGAAGGATGGAAACAACCAGATAGATCAATTAAAAATGTTTGTTTGCTCTATAATATTGAGTGATGGAATGGGAAAATCCCAGTGGCCCTCATTTAGAAAGCAGCACCAAGCCTGCCTGCTCTCTGGTTGTGGTGGCAAAATCTGTGTGCCCTTGGAAACACAACCTTCTCTGTCCTCAGGGTTTTCTGTGTGATTTGTAACTGCTGAACTCTGGACTGTGGTGCATGTCCTTCTAATGCTTTGCCAACTTGCAGAATTGTTTGCTACCAATGATTTGCAAAGGAACCTGAGTTCTGGAATTGTGCTGACACAGTGTTTTTTCTCAACGTTACTGCAAAAGCTCAGCAGGCCAAACAGGACAGCATCCAGGTTACCTTGTGCTGCTTCCAAAAGCAATGCTGGTAGAAAAGCTGAGGGAAGCAATCTCTGTGAAATGGAAAAGGACATTGGGAATGTGTAAAATATGATAAAACTCAAACAGTTTTAGCAGCAGAACAGACTGTTGCCATTAGGCTTGAATGACTTCTTTCTGACGTTCTTAGCCCTCTCTCTAGGTGAAAGCATCCAGCAAGAATGTGGTACCAGAAACGAGGGTAGGTGCCTGTTCCCCCTACCACCTCATACACCTTTTTCAAATCTGTTCCCTGCCCCTTCCCACCCCCTGAATAGCTACTTGCTTGCATTTAAGTGGATGGTGCTGCCTCTTAACTCTTTTGGGGAGGTGTTGATGGACTCCGTGGCTGGTGCAGGGGTACTCTTTTAGGGCAGTTAAGTATTTCTCATTGTTTTAACAGGAGCAGCTTTAATCACCTGGCTAGCTTTTTCATTCACAAATCCTTAGTTCAGTCAACATGGATTTTGCTGTCAGGAAAATCAAGTCTGTCTGACTGGCAAAGTGGCTGTCTGCTTCTGCCAGACCTCATTGGGAAAGCAGAAAAGAAGACAGCAAGTGCTGCTTGCCTCAGGGAATTGTCAATTCATTAGAAGGATAAAAAGTGGTGGGTTGGATTAATCCTTGCTTTAAACTGGTTCAGAATTAGTTCTCCCTTCTTTTTTATTTTTAATATTATTTCAAATTATCATATTCATT
>JAOEGS010022407.1:0-51296 GCA_025447755.1 Corythornis vintsioides | reverse complement strand
TCTTTCTTTCTTTCTTTCTTTCTTTCTTTCTTTCTTTCTTTCTTTCTTTCTTTCTTTCTTTCTTTCTTCTTTCTTTTGTTTTTGGTTGGTTGCTTGGGGTTTTTTTTGGTAGGAATATATCTGTAAAACAGGGTTAGATGGAAGTCATGTAGCTTTCAAAACCAAAACTTTGGCAGACCACAGTCCAGCTGTTCACAGTGTCCACTGACCATTGTAGGACAGGGGCTTGTGGTGCAATCTTTCCTGTGTAAAGAGTCAAAACCCAGTTATTTACTCCTTTCAAGAAAGAGAGCATTGGAATAATGAAACCATTCCTGCTTCACAATGGTGTTTAAGTACCTATGGGAAAAGGATAGAAGCCCAGAAGGAATAAAAACTTTTCTAAGCAGTTTAAGCACTAAACTCCTGTTCAGATCATGGCTTTAGAGGCTTGCTCAAGGCTCTTGACTTCATCTCTGCATCATGAAGGGCCTTGATACCTTGTAAATCAGGCCTGGGGTGGCTTTCTCCAAAGGAACCAGAAGTAAGAATCTAAACTTCATAGCTAACCTTTAAAAATACAAACCCACAAGTGACACCATTGTTTCTGTCCCACGAAGTTCCAAGTGACAGATCTCTGCTCAGAGATTAATCGAATGCTCTAAGTGGCTGTTGTAGAAGGAAGATAAATATTTGTTCTTCCTTTCTATTTCTATTTATTTAGGGCTAAGACAATTGTGTTGAGACATTGAAAGTAGGACGGACAGCTCTACTTTCTCAGGAAGAATAGAGAAAGCAAACGTCTCCCAGGTCCTGCAGTCAGAGTGAGCTGTTCCCTCACTGCATCTCAGCTGGAGCTGGGCAGCTCAGGGGTCTGAAATGTGTCAGCCTCTGCTCTGTGGGTCTACACGGGTTCACCAGCCTCTGTTCCCCCAGCTGCAGCAGAACTCCCTGGAGAGAGGAATACATCCCCTGCTGGCAGCAATACTGAAATGACCACGCGTGTTAGAGATCCCCTCAGAACTCACTCTGCAAGTGATCCCTTTTACAAGGTTAGCACCTTCTTTCTCAGTTGCTTAAAATGCTGTGTCTCCCTCCTCAAAGGAAAGAAATGTCAATAGATGAGAGAGGAAAAGTTAATGCAAATTCAGGTTGCAGAGCTGGGATTTTGGAAATGCTGAGGTAAGATGCCTCTATCAGTGTTAACTCAGCCACGTTTCACACAGTATAGCAGCCTTGTTTCTCTGGTCACGAGTACAGATTAATGTAATTACCTTTTTGACAATAAATCCCAAAGCTTTGCTTGTTGCTCATCTCTCAAATTCTAGATGTGGTCAACGATTGCACCATAGTGGTTTCTATAAGCAGTCATATAGCACAATGCCCCAGGACTATTGTTCTCTCTAGTCATGGGACCTATAGATTTACTCATATATATCTAAACTATCTTGCAAGCCTAGTGGCACTTGCTGGATGGCAAAGGAGATTTCAGCTGAGAAATTGCTTTTATTACTGTAAAAAATTAATGCAGAATGTCAAATATTTCACACCCAAGCCGATACTGGCAAAAAACCAGAAATATTCTGGTTTCGCTTGGGGTGTGAATATATTTGATCATCTGTAATTCAAAAGCTTTTATTTCAAAGAGAAGATACAGTGTGTTGCAATAGACTTTGTAGTGATAAATATCAGCTGTGCCACTTCTCTCCCAAAAGGAGTTTCCCACAGTTCTATAGTCATATACAGTTCAAAAGGCCATACTGAGATTTATAGAGCTATATATTCAAAAAATGGCATACGAGTGGCTTTACTCAGCCAAAGTGGCTTTGACTTGCAGTCTTCACAGTTCTGCACAACTGAGAAAGCAGCCACAGGTCCAGGGTGCCAGCAGGGCCGAGTGATTAGTGACCATGTAGCAGTTGGGTCACTCAGATTTGTACAAGCAGTTCATCTAGCAAGTCCTCACTTGTGTAACTAGATACTCTGGAAGCTTTCAAAAGCCAGGAGATCCAGTCAGATTGCTGTAAAAGGACATACATTTATTTAGATCAGACAGCTGGAGCATCTGATAACAGCAGTGAATTTGGTCCTTTCCATGCATTCACTGTTATTATAAACTGCTCTTGCATTGTCCAAAGAGCATCTCAGTTTCTTGTTTTCTATTGTCTTTCTGTCTAGTCTAGTCTAGTCTAGTCTAGCCTAGTGTAGTCTATCTCCATTTAAAGCTATGTTACCCAAGTCTAACCCACCTGTATATCAATAACTTTTGCTTGTGAATGTCCATTCAATGCCTCAAAATGCTTTCTCTGGAGACAGCAGGAAGATTTTCACTGATTTTATTAAGGACAATGTTGGGCCCTTAATGAAAGGAATCCATACTGAAAGGCTAGTTCTATAATAACCTTGACAAGTGTGCTTGTGTTTGAAGCCTCTGGATGAAACACCATCTGTAAAGCATGTCCTGAAGTCATTGCCCAGTTTACACTGATTCAGAGATCAATGGAAGCTATGACCAAGTAAGAACTGAGCAAGGACTGCTGGAGTTGGCCTTATGTTGCTTTGTTCTAACCTGATGTACCCACTCTATATTTGCAAATGCAAACCTCCTATTTTATTGAGATTTTTTTTCTCATTTTTAAATCGTTTTCACAACTTCAAAAGCACATGGGTATTTTTAAAATATTTCATTACAATCCATTACTGACCTGAAAGTTCTACTTGCTCCAGCACAGTTTAAATCTTTGGTAATGGGGTTTTCTTCTAACAGCAACCACTATTTACAATGGATTTTTTTTCAGGCTTCTGCAAAAATTGAGAAAATTACAAAGAAAAACAGCTTCACAGACTTGGCTGCATTCTCAGCTTCATAAAATAATATACATTGATCCATTAGTGTTCTGCATATCCTCTGTAGTTTAAAGATTTACCCTTATAGGTAAGTGCAGTATTTGCATCATTTACAGACTTTTCATACAACTTTATCTGTGCTCCCCAAAGGACTCTGAGCTGCAGAAATTTGGGAGCCATGTGGAAATGTTAGACTTGTTAAATGAATTGGAATTACTGGCAGTGTTTCAATTGCAAATGTGTGAATTCAAGCATCTGTAAACAAAAGCATGCACCCAGATTTTTCAGTCTGTAGATTTTCAGACATTGGAACAACATGTAGAAGAGCCACATAAGTTTTGTTATTGAAGAACTTCCCAAGAATTTCTTACGTAAAAGATGAGATATAAACCAGGACTGCAGAACTTCTGACCTGTGAGCTTATGTAGCCTGCCAAGAACTTTCTTTGACCTGTCTTACTGCTCTAGTAAACAGACTTCTCTGGACTGCCTTCTTAGGCTTACCATAGTAGACAGCTGGAATGATGCTGAGCCTGCTGGATGTTGGGATGCATGGAGACTGCTAACTCTTGGCCATTTCATTAACTTTAAAATAAATAATAATTTTCCCTCTTGGTTACCTGTGGCAATACTTTACTCCTCCATGAACTAAAGCAGAGCAACGTAGTGGAATAAGTAGCTGGATGACATGAAGAGTTGTCATCTGTCATAGACTGAGTGTGTCTGCAGAAAGCACACATGGAAATAGAGGGTGACTGTTCTGCTCAGTTTGGCACTTGTGAGACTTGAGGCAGATTGATGGATCTAGTTCTTGGACTCAGCAGTTTGAAAAGAGCAAAACTGAGGAGAGAGGTGGCAGGGAAAAAAGAGAGGGAGAGCTAAAGCAGTAAGAGATTTAGGAAACATGACCTGAGAGGAGAGGTTGAGAGAACTGTCTTCATTAAATTTAGAAAAGCCATGAGGGAAGCTACAAGTCTCCAAAAATGTAAATGTTGTCTTTATTTTATATTTTTAAATGTCAGTCATCACTCCTTAGGTTCACTGGTACAGAATGGAAGAGAGTTGGCTAATTTGCTGTAAGGTTAAACAGCAGGGCTTCATCTCTGAGTGTGTGGATAGCACACTGAGCAGTGGAACAAGTTACCAGGGAGCCTGTGGAATCCCAGAGAAAGGAACATTTTTAGACTAAATCAAACAGTCATTTTCCAGGTCTGAGCCAGCTGTCATTTTTATTACTCTTTCCCCCATCTCTGTACAGGTAAGTAAGATATGGAAAACACCTTCTTGTGTCTGGAGAATCACCACTGATCATAGCTTACAGAGAGCTCATGTCATCAATACATCTTGAGGATCTGTCCAGTCCCATGTTTATAGAAGTCTTCAAAAAATGCCCAGGCAGAAGCACTTGTGATTCACAGGATGGGAAATATGTGGAAGAATCAGCAGAGAGCTGCAGAAAATTTGCTGGTTCTTTAGTGCTGAAATAGTTCTTCAAATCATACTATTGGGAAGACAAGTATTATGATCAAATCAAGACCCTCTGAAATCAAAGGAAAAACTTGGAGAGACTAAGATTTTAATACAGATAACTACCATTGTTTTTCCTCACAAGAAAAAAGAGAAAAAGCAAAAGCAAATAAACAAACCCAAACTTCCACCTTGAGCATGAATTTAAACACAGTCCTGTCTATGATTTACAGTAGATAAGCACGACCTCCTATTGCTGTATGTGCTTCTGCCTCCTGAAACTGGTGACACCTTGGTGGTTTATTAATGGGCTTCCTGAAAGTGGCCT
Organism: Corythornis vintsioides; assembly: GCA_025447755.1. Classification (NCBI taxonomy): domain Eukaryota; kingdom Metazoa; phylum Chordata; class Aves; order Coraciiformes; family Alcedinidae; genus Corythornis; species Corythornis vintsioides. The sequence continues at coordinate 46,676 of JAOEGS010022407.1, read as the reverse complement.
CAGCTTGCACAGACCACCCAAAATAACAATGTGAGTTAAGTAAATATCCCCAACTGACTTAGAATGAGAACAATTGGCATCAGACACAACAGACAAACATGCTAGTCATAGTTTCAATATAAAAAATATATTGGAAATTCAGAGTAAGTATCATCCACCACAAATCTTTAATTTAGTATTTTATCCTGAGAAAAGAAAAAAACAAACATAGATGTTTTTAAAGCTGTTTCACATCCATTATAGAATTCCTGCAAAGAGATGAATAGGTAGGTCAGCATAGCAAGAAACAATTCCAAAGTGTCCAAATACCAATGATAAATGTTTCAGGTTAGTTTCTATTTGGTAAACAGATAACAATGCTCTGCAGTTACCATCAATAACAAAGTTAAACTAATTTTTTACCTTTTGTCTCTCAAGTTTATTAGTTTAGTTCCCTGGGTTATTTTCAGTTTACATGTGTAGGACTTGGTATCCAGAAAAGCTGAGCATTTCCATCACAGAGTGAGACGTGAAGTATTTCACAGTTTTCATCTTTGTTTATTTTTGGATGTTGACATCTTTCCTTTTCACTTAAGATGGCATCCAGCAGAATTTCTATTCTTTTAGAGATGTTTAAAAGCTTGCTGGTGCTCCAGTGTCCTGTTTTCTAACACTGTAAATTAAGCCTGTCAGGAACACTCCAAAACAATAAGACAGTTACAGATTGAAATTCTGCATAGAAAGATATTTTAGAGACATGTCACCCTCAAAAGCACAGTGAGCAGTGCTTTGTCTGCATCTGGCAGAAAAATGAGATTATTTGATTATTTTATATGAAAGTCAGTATATGATTCCATCCCTAGATGCAAACACATATCTATCTGTTGGCTTGGCTGATCTCTTGTGATTATGCCCTATCAGAACCATAAAGTGATTGTATTTACAACACATAAACACCACCACTTGAAAACATACACACTGATGCTGGGGATAATGTCTTCAATGGTTATTGACATAAAAGTGAGCTTCTTCCCACTCCTCAATAAAAAACATTGTAAAAACTGCTTTCAAAAATCAGTCAGCTCTATTTTCATAGTGGTTTTGAGCATTTGGAGTCAGCAATTTTAAAGAAATTTATTTTTTATTTCAAATTTACTGTACAAAAGAAGCTCCACATTTTATTCAGAGCATCTTTGATTTCCAAAGCTATCTTTATTAAAAGCCATTCGGACAAATACCAAAAACATAACATTGCAGGATAAATCATATTGGGCACAGATGAGTAATGCTCAAGGATTAAAACAAATTTGCCACTGTTCCAGGCACTGAGGATTAATCCTGGTCTGACTGAACTTGCAAGTAACAGGCCCCTGGATTTCAATGAGATAATAATTTGATCCATGCGATTGCTTCTGTCTCTTTCTTTGATATTGCTCTAAGTGCCTCTTCTTCTTTAATCCAAAACAACTGAGATAGAAAGGAAAAGCCACATATGTTTTTATAAGAAAAGGGCAATACATAATGTTAAAAAAATGCTTCATCAAAGGTGCAACCATTTAAAATGCAAAACAGATACTAGAGAGGTGACAAATTCAAGTTTTTAAGTGTTTTTATTTAAGATCTTTCAAGTATTCATTTGCCAGGAGTACTTGTTTAAATTTTTTAATGTATTCAGTCATATTCAGTTCTCTTTTATGTCCACTTCTCATGAATCACTTGACAGATGGACTTCTACAAGCACATCCCTTTGGGGAAAGTAAATTTTAAGTCATAATAAGAACATCAGATCTGCCATAGTGGATCAGAGCAAAGGTCTCTCCAGCCCATACCTGGGTTCTGGCAGTAGCCAAGAGCAGTACACTAGTTTTTAACAGTAATGGCTTTGATCTTTCAGTGAGTATTAAGTTGGTGACTAAGCAGAAAATGAAAATAAATCCCAAGAGCAAAGCATGCCAAAACTCAGAAGAAACAGGAAGGGAAACCTTTTCTCCCTGCACCTTAAAGGTGTCAGGCTGATCAGCCAGAGCAAATGTGTTACCATCAGGAAGCATGGGGGCTGCTGAAACTTAAACATCTCATTGTGTACCAATGGCATTTGTTTATTTTTCTCTCTTGCCCAGCTAGATACAACCTCCTTGGAGTACTATGGCCAGTTGTTACAAAATGGACACCTGTAATTAAAATCTAGCAATGTGAATAAAACATGGAGGGAAAAGAAATGGCTGGAGGAGGAAAGAATGCAGAGTGGACACCAGAAAGTCAGTTTGGATGCTAGCCAGGGTGAGTGGTTCTACCAAAATAGATAGTTTGGGTTTAGGAATTTGGGCTTGCACATTGCCAGTATCTAAAAACCTGTTCTGTTCTCATTTCCAGAGGAAAAGCTCCATTTGTTCCAGTGAGATTGTAGTTAAAAGTTCTCAAGGTTTAAGCCCATCTTTTTAATTGCTGTTGTCTCAATTAAATTGCATCTGTGATAACAACAGCCCTCCTGGAGACACAACAGGAACTTGAACACATTGTGAGTAAATTAAATACTAGTATAAATTATAAATTTTACGTGTACTGGTTATTCCATAAAAAAAAGAAAAAACTACAGATAGAGCACATACTTTTTGTAACCTTCTTGTTTTAGCAATTTTTAGAGAAAAGGTGTTTAGGCTGCCAAAAATCTACAAGGATCACTGGTAATTTGTTGATCAGCATCAGGTTCATTAAATCTATGCACTTAATTATCTGATTAATTCAGAGGCAGGTTTGTAATCAGTGATGAAATGTTTAAGATTCTTCTGCTCTGGCCTCCGCAGCCTCCTGCAGCTCATTAGAAAAGGTAATCAGATTGAATTTTCCACCATGCTGTTTATTGTAGCCCTAATGGAAGACAATCACTTTAAAATTACACACTTGGCAGGTAATTTCTAAAAGCTATAAGCCATGGAAGCTCTGCTCTCCCTGAGCTCTTTGTCTTTCTTTAGTAGAGTAAGGTAAGTAATGGTGATTTCTGTTAGAATTTTGAGGCTATTTTTCTATTAGAATGCAATGTTGCTGATAAAATTATTTTTGTCTTTACTGTGTTTCTTGTTGTCTGGGAATTCTTTGGAAGATCACCAGTAATATGTGGTGAGTTTGTTTAAAACTCAGATGGGTTTCCTATTTTGTGATTTCATTATTCAAAGCCTTAAGAACTTTCTTCATTCACTCTTACCTTGGGATGAATAGCATGAGCAAAAAAAATATGACAAATTTTTGTTTCTCATGTTTCACAGATTGGTTATAAACCCTGTTGTGCTGTGGCTTCCTCAGCTAAGATACTAGGATGATCTGAAGCAAAATTATTATAACATTTAGTGACAAAGAACCAGAAATGAAGGTCACCTGCAATATAGAGTATTCTGCAATTGTTAATAATGTAATTTGTGTGAATGATGAGAGAAGTGGTGGCAGAAGTTGATAGTCATCTCTTGCACTAGCAATACTCCTGCCACTTTTCCTGAAGGGTAGCTGACTGCAGGAATGCAGCAGCAACAGTCAACAGCTGAGTGAGAAACACTGATATTCCACCTGCTTAGAAAATATCCTTTCAGTAAAGCAAGTGTAAAGAACTTAATATCTCTTACATGTGAAAGGATGAGCTCTTCTGTGACTGGACAAGCACCAATGGAGACATGGGCTGAAGGCATTTGTCCCCTAGCATGTAACCAGAAGTGACCCCATTATATAAGGGCAGTTGCTAGCATTTTGGCTGGGGACATGTTTTGATCATATAGTGGGGGAATAAGTGACATGAGGAATTATTTTCTTCAGTGATTTATTGCAAGAAGATCTCAATCTAAACCTTCTCTTCCAGCCACACTCATCACATCTTTTCCTAAAAAGGGGTGAAGATGTATCCACAGAGCAACATTAAGAAGGTGCATACCTAGTAGAGATGGGCATTTCTGGCAGCCATCATGCTCTAAATGTGCCACTCTCAAGGGCTGGATCCTACTTTTGGATCTGTCTTCTTGTCACAGGTCTGACTCTATGAACAAGCAGGAAGAAGTTACCAATGCCAGCCCTGCTCACTCCTGCAGGGATGTGACAGCTGAAATAGCAAGCACCAGTTCTGCTTGGATCACAAGAATGAAATGTGCTGTGTGGCCAACATCAGGAGCAGAAGTCATAGCAAAACATATCCCCTTCAAATGGATGCCACTTCTGCTTTGCATTGCTTGGAATAATACTAAAGCTTTTGAAGTACTGAAATTTAATAAAACCAGGCTTGGCTTGATGTTATGCTATTCCACAGGGTCTTCTCCATCAAATGTGTACAGAGGTAATTGAGCTAAGAAGGGAGGAGTACTGCAAGCCTTGCTTGGGAAGGGCACCTACTGGTGCATCTCCAGCCTGTGTCAGCTCTGCTCTAAAGGAGTATTTCTTGCAGTGAGGTGAGTACAAGTGTTCTGGATCAGTTTTATGGGGTTACCTTGTGGAGCAGCCTGTGGAATGCTCTCTGTGACTGGCAGAGTCACTTATCCACCAGATGTTTTGTATACCTGTGTGCCCATGCTAGGAAGCTCACAGCCTGCCCAGTAAGGGAATCTAGTTTTGAGGGTGCAGGGCATCTGGACCATTTTCTCTGGGTTTGTGCAGGAAGTTTGGCTTCTGAGAGATTATGCCTTTCTTCAAAACTAATTTATTAAAAACTACGTTCATCATTTTCATTCATTCTATTCTCAATAGTTCTTCAAGTTAAAACCTTGTGTGAATGAAATGCACCTTTAATGTAAAATTAGGGGTTTATAGGCCTATTTAAACACAGAGATTAGACGAGAAAATAACAGTTGGTTATCTAAAATAATCTCCCTGTCAACATGCAGTTGCTTTTGTAGCATATTGTGTATTTTTTACTAGTCTGGCTTTGTGCATCTTGAGAGGAAATTTCAGTTGTTCTAATTAAACGCAGCACCTCGTAGGGTGTAAGACCTTGCCAGTTATCATTTCAACACCAGAGAAGTCCATTGCCAAATGATATCATCTTTGTCCTTCATCCTTCATCCCTACAGGGAATCTGTGGATCATGTGTGGATGGTGATATCCAAGACAGATGTACTTAGTGATACTTATGATTCCACAGAAAAGCCTAGTGTTATATCTATTACTGCAGTACTTGCTGTTTCAGCCTGGCTCAGCACTGCCCTGTGTGATCCTCATGGAATAAGCCAGGATGTGCCCTCCACAGTGGCAGGCACCCAGCAGAGCCCAACTCTCTTTCCAACCAGTTGCTGCAGTCTGGTATCTAACCTGATTTGTAACTGATGATCCATAAGGTTATGGCTGATCCAGGCTTTCAGCCACTGTACAGTGTCCTCTCCCCTTCCCAGTGGGTGCTGCTAAACACATCAGCTCCTGCTATCCCTGTGGCTTCCCCACAAATGACACAGTAGCCCCCTCCAAGTTGTCCCTGACTTCACCAAGCCTATCTTCAGGACCCTTGCTAGCTCTAGACTCTGAGATTATTCCTATATCTGTTTTTCCCCAGACTTCTAGCTGTACAACTAGAGAAGCAGTCTTCTGATAGTTCTCTCTACCCTTTCTGTGTTGCTTCAGCTCATGCTGCCCTTACTAAAGTTGATTGTGGTAAAAGATGTCTCTACACCTTGTTTTTCAATTAGGGAAGTGAGATTTAACTTTTTTTTTCAGTCACACTGAAGCAGACTTTATAATAGGGGGGTAAGTATCAAGGTATTTTAAGGATTGGAAACACTATCTCTAGAGTTTTGTTTTTTTTGGTTTGGGTTTTTTTTCTGTAAATGAATTTAACTTTTGCATTTAAATGCTGTGAGTCTTGTAATCTGGTCCTTTCCATTATGTTCAAGTTTAACTATTTGTTTGATATACTGCAGGCATTAAAAAACCAACCAAACAAAAACCCAGACAAAAACAATCACCAAAACCGGCAAACAAACAAAAAACCAAATGGCTCAACAAAAACAACCCCAACAACAACAAGACAACCACAACCAAGTAAATAAAGTGAGCCTTTTAAATATAGTAATATTTCTGTCATCAACTAATCCTAAATAGACTTCTTTGAGGAATGAACATGAAAAACTCAAGTTTAGCTCAAAAGTGAGGCTGGCTTTTAAACAAGCTTTTCCAAACTGGAGGCAGATACAAAGATGTGCATAAGCTAAGGGAGGAAGACAAATCATTTTTTGGGGAACAGAGGCGTGATTTCGGTGCGATTGTGGCAGCTGTGAGAACTAGCAGCAGCGCTGTTCCGAGCGGAGCTCTTCCGATCCCGCGAAGGCAGCGGCGAGGCGGGAAGGGCGGGAGCGCTGCCCAGCGCGGGACGGGGCTCGTTGCGTGGCCTCTGCTGCCATCTCCTGGTGCCACCGCTGCTCTCACCGGTTTTTTTGTTCTCTTTAAGTCTAGGAACTGGCCATTAGAAAGCAGTAGTGTTCCCTCGGATCTAGTCCGTAACCCTCTGCTGTAGGGAAGTCAGCTGCTGTGTGGTGACAGACAATCCTACGGCAGTTACGGTTCCTGTCCTCTCTACCTGCCTTGTGAAACTAGCCACAGATTGAAGAGATTAGAAATGTATGTTCTCAGCTCCTGATGGGTCTGTAGGCACTTGGGCAGGCAGGACAAAAGTCAGAACAGTTAGTGGGACACGCAGCCCACGTGTGGCCCCGTGTCTGGGGGACACATTGATTTCTCTGCAGAAATCAGTAGAGCCCACACTAGACCTGTTACCTTATGTCTACAAAATACCCTTCTTATCAAAGAGATTAATGTATGAGTGAACTGTGGAACTAAATACAGTACAGCAGCAAAATAAATTTAGTAAGGATTTGCAAGTTTATCCTTCAATAAACAGTGTTTTAAAAAGCAAATGCTGAAAAAAATGCAGGAAATTGCTTTACTGTAATCAAGGCTTACTTAAACTATCTCCAACATCCACGTTTTCAAAACCCAGAGACTTTTGTCTTAAAACAAACTATGAGACAGGCACAGGAACCAACCATGCTTTTATAAACCAGTAAACCTTCCACTGGTCTGAACACATAATATTCTTAAAGAATGTTATTTAAATTTACGTATTTCAACATTCACTTATTTTCAAACACTCCACAGTTTATCTGAGAGCCGCCCTTTACAGTCTTTATAGTCAGAGCCAATCACACTAGAAATAAGTATTGGTACATGAAAAAAATATTTGAAGTTAACAAGTCAAACAGTGTAACACAAATCTACACAAGGAAAATTATTTCATCAGTTACAGAAAACAAAAACATTTTTATTGTCAAGTGCACAAAAGATGACTAATTCTGGAGGTAACTTGATGTAGGGGAACTTCCACATATGGGTGGAATTGCTGCAAAATTAGATCCTTAGTGCTAGCTGAGCAGAAGGTGAGACTTCTGTGACTTTTAAAATCTGTGCTAAAGAAAACTATTTCTTGAGTATAGGTACCCCTTATAGTGTGAAAAGTTATTTAATTAATGGCTTAGCAGAAGAATGCTTTAGTCAGTTGCTCCTCTGTGAAGTATCAATCAAGACATGTATGTATGGTACAAATGTCTGTACTTAAATCTAGAGATGGAGAAGAATTGGTATATTAATCCTACACTTCAAAGCCAATGAAAAAATGAAATTAAATTGGAACAGAAAATGGTGCATTTTTTTTTTGTTTTCTAAAGACAGATATATACTGTACACACATCTAAAAGCGGAAGAGACGTTTGTGTGTTAGCAAAGAAAGTTTAGTTTGTTTGCTTTTAATTAAATAATACTCATTTCCTGTGTTTTGCCCAGATAAAATGAAATTTCATGAGACCTGATATGTGAAATTTTCTTCTATAGCTTGAAGATATAGTGTTTTCCTCTGTAATATTAAACTCTCAGATAAAATGCCAGGACGCTTACAGTATTGGAGATTCAACTTCTGTCTCTCCTTGCCCACTGATCTACAAAACAATTGTATTATTTTGGAATATCCTCCAGCATTGACTGTCCCTGATTGTCAGCTGATAGGCAGGAGATCTGATGACGTGTCAGGCTCCACCTGAACATCAAGTAGAGCATGAGGTAATTGTGTGTGTGGAGTGATCAATGGGTTTTGTGCCATTTCATGTCATTAGGCCATACTTTCACTTTTGTTTCCTGCTCAGTGTTGGGTTGCAAGCTTTGGAGAGCAGACCAGTAGACCTCTGCCACATCACAGTTTCTTTCATTAAGGGACAGAGCATGCAAATTATTGCTGTTTGCCATCCACATGACCGCTGTTGAAACAGGAATATCCCAAGTTTCAAACATTTTGGAGCTATTTGGAAGTCTTTCTCTGCAGTCATATTCTCTAAGTCTTTACATACTAGGATATTATGTTGCCTCTTAACTGAATGTCCTTTTTCCGTTACACTTTGAACTAGAATTCAGTAGGGGTTTTTTTTGTGGTTTTTTTTTTTTTTTTACAATCCAGGTCTTGAGTCTCTGAGCTGAATCTCAAATTCTGTCTAGAGCTATGTTTGGTATCTACACAACTAGTACAAGTGGAGGCTCTCTGCCAATAATAATGCTTCTTGCAAATTAGAGTGAGATTTCTTGGATGAGGTATTGCTGCATGAAGAGGAATTTCTGTGTCTCCTTGTCTATCAGCCAACACAATGACACATATTCTTATGTCAAGGCCATCCCTTTTTCCTTCCACTGCTAATGCTTCTGCTGCAAGATCTCACTTTATGATCTGCATTCTGGAAGAGCTTACTTGACTCTGGAGGCTCAGTTGTCATTATGTCATCCCTTGAAACTTCTATCACATTAGAGGGGACCTGCCCTCTGTCATCAGTCAGCTCTCCCTCAAAGAAACTATCCTTGTTCATGTCTCTAAAGATATAACCCATATCCTCCAGCAGTCAGAGGAAGCTCTCCTTCAGGGTGACTATCAAAAGGATCACAGCTATGGCAAGCTAAGAATAGATTTTGCAGGTTTGTTGTCTCAGATATGGGAGTCTTTATGCACCTGGATATTAAGTTTAGCCAAGCATTGTTGAACTAGCAGATCTGTGGTTGTTTCAGATAAATGTACTTACTGATAAGTATTTGTTACTGTACTGTTATTTAGAGATAAATAATTTGTCTGTAAAGCTGTTGGTCTGGTGTTTGTTACTGTATCCTGACCTGTAACTCAGCAGGACCACCTTACATCAGGACAGCCCTCCCACCCTGACAAACCAGGGCAGGGGAGAAACTCCTCAGGCACTGGGATCTGTCTGGCCTCAGCATTCAGAGAAAGCCTCAAGATATCTGCCCTAACATGCAATTAAATGGTTTTCCAAGCAATCGCACACAGCTTATCAGCTGCCCCGTCTCCTGGGTTATTCTGAGAGGGATGCACCACTGGCTTCTCACTTTTTTCAATGAGAGATGGTCTTTTTCAATGCAATACTCAGTTTCTAGCACCATGTGACCCTTTCTCTGGTTCTGACTGATAGAAGCTAATGCAGCATAAATAGAAAACTCACATCCTTGTAGCATAAAGTTCATAGTACACTTTGTACATTCCCCTCACCATCTGTACATCAGTTTCCAGGACAGTTGCTGTTGAATCACTGTATTTTGACAGTTACTTTATGAAAGCTATTTTAAAGTGTTTTTCTACCAAAATCTTGTTAGCACAGTTATGCACCAATGAGAGAATGGGTTTTAAATGGTTTTGTAGCATTGAGGAACTGTGGAGAAGCTGGGCACAGGTGAGGTCTGAGCTGAGCTCTCACCCACTGAGCAATTCTCTGCAGTTTCTCTGCTTTGTGGCTGGTTGCACAGTGCTGATCAGGGTCTGGGTGTGAGCTCCTTTCCTGCTGCTGTTTCATTGCATGGCAGCTAAAAATACAGGGATACACATGACTTTTCTACATCAGTCCATTAGGTGTTATGTGAACACGGATGGAAGGGGAAGTAATTCACAAGATAAAGAAAGAAGTCATGAGCTGGTATATTCACAGCACTGAAAGAGCCTGAGAGTCTAGTAGGACTTGTGCAGTGTTAGCTTGAGCTGCAGCTTGTTAGAGGTTTACTGTAGTATAAAGAAAATCAACAGGACTCCTTTTCCTTTCTTGGAGGGAAAGGGGACTTCATGTATGTAGTTTTTCATAAACAGTTAAGAAATATTGCATTCTAAACGAAAGAGATCTGTATAAGACAGAATTACTTTAATAAAATATGTGACATACAAAATGCAGGAGGAAGAAAACAGGTTTGTAATTCTATAGTGGATACCCAAATGTCAGATAACAATCATCATGCATTATTAGTTGATGCAAAATGCTTGTCATTAGAGATCTAAGAAACATGAAACATGAAAACCTGTATAAAAACTTTAATTTGTTGGCAATTTTGCAGGAATATAGGATGGAGGATTGTCAACAAAAAATAAATTGTGCATAGCTTTTTAAAATCCATTTTGGTTTTAACAGTTCCAGTGGAGAGGCATATAACGATGCAAGGCATTTGTTATTTTTTTTTTTTTTTTTATCTTAGCTGCTCCTGGAGATGTACTTTGCCCTAGTGGATTGCAGGTAGATTTTGAATCTGTTTTAGAATCTGAAATCTGAATTCTGTCTATATTCTGCAAATCCAAGCATATCCAAGGTGTCTGAGTTCAGGAGTGTCCTGATGGACCAGAAGACAGGCCCATCTAGCTCACTCTCTCTCCCTGTCCACGGCAGCAGTGGATGCTCTGGTCAGGGACCAGCACACAAGCCCACGTTCATCTCATGCTCTCAAGCACCCACGACTAGGCATCAATCAGAGATGTTAGATGATGATTCTATGACTATTCTCTGTTGAGTTTTGGTTTTCTTGTTGTTTTTTTGGGGTTGTTTTTGTTGTTCGTTTGGTTTTTTCTGTTTATAAACATGTTACCCAGTTTGACTAGTTTCTTTTTGAACCTGCCTTTACTACAGCCTGTGGTAGGGAGTTCAGACGTTAATTACCTGCTGTGAAAAAAGGCACTGTCTTTTGGCTGTTAGTAACACCCAATTAGTCTCACTGTGTGCACCTTCGCTCTAGGATTGTAAGATCTGATAAATAACAACTTCATATTCACCTTAGCCTCTGCCTTTATGATTTTGTAAGCCTTGATCATGTGATTTCATAAGCCTGGACCAAGAAGGCTTTTTTTCAGCCTTCTCTGCAGGTGGAAGAGCCCCAGACATTTTTCTCTCTCTTAATCCAGCACCATTCCACCCTCTTGATCATTGCACCCACTCTTCCCTTTACCTTCCCATATTCTGATGTACTCTTCTTGAGGTCTGTTGAATTGTTCTTCATGTAAGCAAGATGTGGGGATACCAAGTTTTCATGCAACAACAATTATTCTTACTCTTTTCTCCTCCCCCTCAGTTTTCATGAGTCTGGTTTTTTTCAGATGTCCATTTCCTAACAGTAAAGAAGCAAGGAGTATTTTTCTCTAAAGTTTTCAAGGGTGCCTGGTTCTGTGTAAACTTCTCAAATAGCCTGCTGTAATAAAGGATTTCAACATGAAGTGGCAATTTATGAGGACAGCTACACTCAACAATGATTTCTTAAGAACTGGCTGGGCTATTGTTAGTTATAGTGTGGGTGGTATTTTTTTTCTTGCCAAAGGAAATGTGGATTATCTTATAATTATCCCAAATACTTCTGACACTCTCTTGCAAGCTACAAACTGATGGATTAAAGTTACAGATGGTAAATGCAGAATTCCCTGTGGTGCTTCTAGTACTGTCTCGTGTGTGTGTGGCTCTGTGTCCCAGTGCAGGTATAGGCAAGGGCCTGAATAACTGTATTTTGGGGAAAAAAAACATTTAGAGAATACTCAGGGACATATGGTGGTCTTGGAGGTTTATGCAAAGATGAGATGATATGAGCAGAGTTTTGGCAAATAAAGAAATAGAGATATTATCTGAAGCAGTTTGTTTTTCATATTTGTAGACATCTGGAAAATAAGTTGTAAGAATTGCTCTTCCAAGTTACCATGGTATCAGATGTAGGTATTTCTACACTTCAGAATCATATCATCTGAAGTAGCCCTTTTATCAGGTGTCATCATTTTTGTCTTCACCACCAGCATCCCATTTTCCACACACATCAGGAATCCTCAGACAGCCTCTGCAGCTTCTGTTTTCATGTAACATCTACCTGCCTGGCACATGTGTAACTTCTGCAGCCAGTCAGCACATGTGTGTATCAACATCTCCCCGTGACTTCTCCAGGATAGGCTGCCTCTTTCATCCTTCTGACTCCGTTTTTTTCTTCAGTAAAATGGATGCAATAATCTTTACATAGCTAACAGAAAAAAAAAGTTATTGTGATCTTCAAATATGTTTGATATTATAATTGTTTACCAACAAATTAATAATACCCATGTGAAGTAAGAATTCTGTTGGTTCCTGTAGGTGCTGTATATAACCTTCTTCATTAACAACAGTTGAGTTTTAGAGCTATAGGCACTATATTAATGGAAAATATTGATTATCAGCTGTTGGGGAGAGAATTTTAAAATAGCATACTAGAGTCCTGTGCTTCATAATTAACCTCTTCTGGCATTTCTGCAAGTGTTTGAAAAGCCTTTTGTAATAACCACAACATCTCCTTTTTCAGGTTGTCTTAGTCTGTAAAGCTTATTTTAGAGCTTAGAACTTTTTCAAGTGACTTATTCCATAGATCAAGTGAGGACATGACCTGAGATGATAGAGGGGGAAAGGGGAAATAAGGCCATGCATCAGCAGAGCAGATCATGGAGTAATTCCTAAGAGCACTGGGTCAACAGAGAATGTTTTTGGGAGTAAGCCAGTGCTTGGACACAGATGTCGGGTGGCATTTTAGACGTCATATAGTATAGCAAGTGATGTCCCATGCTGTTCTGCTAGCCCTGGGTCTTGGATACCCCAGGGCACCTGGAATGACATTGGGTGCCTATGGTTAGACAGCTGAACTGCTACCACAGTGGTTGCTAGAGGCCAGCTGGGAAGGATCAGAGCTGGAGAGTAGTTACAACTAGAGCTCCATTAAAGAGCTAAAAAGCACATGGCAAATTACAGTCTTGATTAATACTGACAGTGGCATTATCTTCTCTTCCACAGCTTTCTTTTCTCTAGGAGGCTGTGACAGGGCACGTCAGGCTGGAAGCTTGGTGGTGAGGCTGGGTTGAACTGGTCAGGGCAAGGTAAGGCCAGGCACTCAGAGGCGGGACTCAGCAGAGACCAGCTGTTCTGGGGATGGTTTCTGTGGGTCAGATACCGCTTTTGCAAACTCCTCCCAGTCTCTTTCCAGAGTATTAATTAAGAAATACAGGTTGTGAAGGGCTCTGAACACCATATAGATTTATCTGATAAAACCTGTAACTACAGGTTGCTGTCTCTTTCTCTACGAAAGATGACGCTGAGTTTGGGATGGCACAAAGTAAATAAGCCACACCGGCATTTTAAAGAGTTGATCGATGATTAAAAAATACACTCGGCCACAAGCCATCAGCGGGTTCGGGAGGAAGGCAGCCAGCCTTCGGAGAGAGGATGCTCCCGGAGCCTTGGGCAAAGGAGCGCTGCCCGGCCCGGCGCCTTCCCTCGCTATTCGCACCAGGCCATGGGTCCCGCACAGGCGGGCCTGAGCCGCCGATGAGAACAGAGCCCCGAGCCCCCCGGCAGCGCGGGGTGGGGCGGGCCCGGCATCGAGAGACCCGCGGAGAGCGTGGCCGAACCTCGTCCCGCCCCCACCCGCCGCCCCAGGAAGCGCAGGGCTTTAGCGCCCTGCCCGCCGCCGCCATGCATTGTGGGGCGGCAGCAGCAGAGCCAAGATGGCGGCCAGCAGGAGGCTGATGAAGGTAACAGGCAGCGCCGCGCCGGGAAGGGCCGGTGGGCGGATGGCGGCGGGCACACTTCCCCGCCCCGGCGCCCCTCCGGGTGCGGGGGGCCGTTCTCCCCTGCTGCGGCCAGGCGGGGCGGCCGCCCCTCCTCCTCTCGCTGCCACCCCGGACCGGAGCGACCGGAACGGGAGCAGCCGGCACCTAGGCCGCGGCCGTCAGGGGCCTCGCTGTCTTCCCCCGCCGCCGCCCCGGGCTCCGGCGGCGCACCGCGGCCCCCCTCTCCGGCAGCCGCCCGGTGCTGGGGGGTGGGGCGCTTGACGGGCGCCGCGGGCCGCCGAGGGCCGCCCCGTCCCCCTCCCTCGGGGGGCTCCTGCGGTGACTAAGCAAAGAGGAAGGGCCGGGGGGGGAAGGAAACGCCGCTGCCGGGACGGCTCGGCCCCCGGTGCGGGGCCGGGGCGATCCCCGGGTCGGCGTGCGGGGTCTCGCCGGAGGTGCCGCAGCCCACGGCGCGATCCCCCGTTCTGCCGCGGGGAGGGCTCGGCCGAGCGCCGGGGAAGCGCCCTCTCTCCCCTGCGGGCGGGGGTTCTCTGTTCCCACCGCTCTTCCCCTGGTGAGGAGCCTTCCTCAAACGCCCAGGGATGAAATAATTTCGTTTTCGTTGTTTCGGAGAGGAACTTCTTCCGTGTATGAGTAAGAGCTTTATCATGCTGAAATATGGACCTGGGTTCAGAAGTTTCCTCATGCACTGCAGACGTAATGTTTTTGTCTTCACTTTATTTGATCTGAAGTGCAGATGATACTAGTAAACTCTGTCTCAGATGGGTGGTAACCAAGAGCACGCATAGTTTATTGTGAAATTCTGTTTGTGATTACGTTTTCCATCACTTTGCTCGATTAAGGTGCTACTTTGAAAAAAAAAAAAAAATCTAGCCGTTTTCCCCAAAGCATACAAGCTCATTTTATCTGTGGTATATAATTGCAAATTAACATCCGAAACTGTATACAGTGGGGTTTGTCTAGAATGTGTGTACACAGTGGTGTACCATTTAGTCACCTATAAAATTCTCGGTGGTATTTGCATGCAAAGTGTTTGTAGTGTTAGTCAATGAACTTTTACAGGCTAGCCCTGTGAAATGCAGGGGAAAGACCCTGTAACTGTCAGGTGATGCTTTTAGTCTTATTAAGGACCTGCCCCTGTGGATTGCAACTTAACTGTGCCCTAGGTTTTGACAGACACATGGGAGATTGTTATACTCCATCTTCTAACATCAGTTTTGCAGCTGGCTCAAGGATGTGAATCCCCCCTAAACACAGCTATGGTTTCATTAGGACATGCAGATGGCAAGTTTTGAAGCTGCATTTTCTAATTGTGCAGATAAGTAGATAACTGTTTAACCTAACTGGTTTTGAAGAATCCTGTTGCTCAGCAGTGCTTTCATAAGTCAGTTTTGTTGGGTTAAATGTGCTATGGAGTCATGAAAAATTAAGTAGTAGATGCACAGTGTGCAGAGTCATTGACATATATTAAATCAGTAGGCATGAACCTTTGATTGTCCTTAAGGGTCCCGATGAGTTGGTGTTCTTGTTTTATTTCATTTTTGATAGCTGTTATGTTTTGTCACAGCTTTAGTATCATAGTCAATGTGTCTGTTTCTTTAGACTCTAATAAGGCTCTCTTAGTTTCAGATAATAAACAATAATTTTATAATTTTGTGCGGCAGCTTTTCTGCCCATTTCTGAAAAAAAAATGCATTACTTGTTCAGAAGCACATAATGCTGACCTAGTAGGAAAAAAATATTTTCAATTTTTCTTTTTAATTTTAAAATAGAACATAAACATCTGAAAGGCAGAAAAAAATTGTTCCTAATGTCTATAGTGCTTCTTGCTTTTCAGCCCCTCCTTAGTTCCACTGTACTTCTGAAACCTTAATACTTTCATCTTTCACTAAAATGCTAGAAAAATGACTTTTGACAAAGAAAAATGGTGTGGCAGTTTCTTTTCGAAGGGAGTGGTGTAGGAAGGAAGGAGCTATCGATAATGTCCCTCTCACATGTTTACTTTCGCTTTTATTGCCTGATGTCTGTGGATGTTGTGAGCGGTTTTTACCGGGCTCAATAGCTGTGGGATTTGTATCCCAGGGCTCCTGATGGCTGTGAAATTAGCAGCCCCTTGGTGCCTTTAGGAGAGTCGAGTCAGCCCGAATGGCTTTGAGTCCTGCCATTCATCTCGGTAGGAACAAAGTAGAGCTCTGGTACAGATGATGTCATCTGGATTGCTGCAGCCTGATGTTTTGAAGATCCAAACTCGTGTATCAACGTAATACTGATGTTCAAGTTCTAGATTCCCAGATCCCCTTTAAAAAGTCTTTCACTGCTGAAGTTTTGCTTTACAGGAGAGGCTGGGCTTGCTGAAGAATGACGAGTGATTGTAACTAAAGGCAATGGAGTTTTTCAGTGTGTCAGTGTTTAAAATAATTTTAGGATAAGCATTAACTGTCTTTAAGCTAAATACCAAATTAGAATAAAGTTTGAACCTTTTATAGGTCATGTAAAATAAAGCAATTCCCATGTCCTTAATGCCCTGCCAGCATTTTGAAGTAGTGCATTTTTCCTGGACTTGTGTCATGCATCATAGTTATTCATATTAATCACAGTGGCTCAAAGAGCCTGGATATAATAAGTTCATAATAACACACTGTCTGCCTGTAGGAAGCTGGGAGTGTGAGTATAGTTTCCACCTTCTGGGTGTAAATGGGTGTCCTTTTCAGACTGGGAGCTGTTTGTATCTTCAGTGTGCACACCTCTTGTAAAAGTATTACAAATTTAGCCATTGTATCTGTACAGTTAAAATTTAAAGATGAAGTCAGGTTAAAACAATAATAAGATTGTCTCGTTATCTCGGGGTCTGTTTGAGCAAATTACATTTCCTAGGCCCAAGACCTCATTTATGGCCTATTTTTGCAGAGCTTTGTACCATCAAAGAGCCTACCTGAAGTTTTCTCTACTGATTTCCAAAAAATCCAGGGAGGTGTGTCCTGTCCAGGAACATGCCTAGGTTAGCAAAAAATGAAATAAGCATGTCACTGCAATATGATTCATTAGCTAGCTAAGGAGAGTTTTGATCTGTGAGCCACCATTACAGCTCTTCAGAGAGCCACAGTTGTCAGATTTTGACTCCTCATGAAATGTGAGAGGTGGGAATAAAGCCATTTTTGTCAAGGGTGTGTTGTTAGGGATGATCTCGGGGTAAAAGGAGGCAAATATGAAGTAATCCCGTTTAGAGGAAGGAATCTGAGGCCTCCCTTCTAAGGGAGCTACTTTGGTTTGTGACCCTTTCTCGAAAAAGCAAATTATCTCCAAACATGTGTGATGGGAACGCAGATCTCCAGAGACATGCCAGAGATTGCAGTGAAATGCTTTTGGCAGTTGCCACCCACTGCTGTAAGCCAAGGCTCCGGGCGCCGCGTGGAGAGCTGCGGTGCCTGCCCAGGAGAGGCTGTTTCGGTGCTGGGTGGCCATGGTGCTCTGGGGGGTGCTGAGGGGAGCACTCCAGGGTGCCTGTGCAGCTGCTGCCTTCTGCCTCCGGCAGCGGTGGGTGAGCTGAGGTGTCAAGAGCTTCTGTTTCCTGCCATTTAGATGTTCAAAAGTAACTTCAGCATTGAAAATAGGAGATTTAAAGAGTAAATGACACTTCACATATGAAGTGAGGTAGGCAGGCGATTATCTTAATCTTGGCTTTACTCTGCTTCCATTGCATAGTCAAACACTGGTGCAACTGGTGAACCCCGTGATAAAATACAAGCACCAGACCACACCCAGGTACCTGCTGTAGGTGGCCTGCAGTCCCCAGTGGGCTATGTATGGCCTTGTAAATAAAGGGGTTTAAACACCTTTGTTTGAAAAACATTTATAAATTGTCCCAAATACCAGTTGTCAGTAAGCAGGGGAATGTGATTTTGAGCAGTGTACAGTTGTTCTTATGCAGAAGCAAGAATACAGATTAATTTTCCTTCTTGAAACTGAGAATTGCCAAAAGGATTTTTAATCAAATGAAAATACTTTGCCAAAAGCTAGAATTAGTAAGTAAAAGACATGTGAGTATACATGGTTGTAATGTCACAGAGGTAACTCTAATAATAGTTCTTGTAACAGCTAGAATCTGAGGTTTTTTTATTGGCTTTGTAAGGCTTTTATGAAATGATTTTTTAAGGTGTTTTATCCCTTCCCTGTGCTGTATGGCATTCAGGAGTAAAGCTGGCAAGTTCTTTGTTAGTGTCCTGCAGATTGTCATTATTCTTTTAGAGAATACATTAATAAACAGGTAAACAAATAGTAAACAGCAGAAAATCATGGTTTACAGTTATTACAGTAGACTTTGGAATGGTTTTTTTTCCTACATTTAATAGCATTTTGGACTTAATGCAGAGCTTACTGGTGAGTGTGAGCTCTTGCACCCCCTTGTTCCTGGGTTGTACTCTTCCCAGTGTCTGCACTGCATTTTCCTCTCACTTGCTTTTCAGAGGAGTCCCAAGACTCAAAAGCTACAAGGGAAATAAGATGGAGTTGCAGGGTTTTTAAAAGACTTAACTACATTTTAGACTGATACCACTTAATTTTTGTACTAATTTCAAACATTCTTGTGTTGTTCATAAAAAAATAAAAATAATGTAAAAAAAAAGATTACACGCTATTGGAAATGTAAAAATTCAATCCCTGTTGATGATACAGGAGAGGTAGCAGGTACTTCTATGACTACCTGCAGCATTATGCTTGAGGATTAGATACCACCCCTGAAAGTGTGTGTTCTGCATTTCCATGCTGTGTATCACACATTTTTGAACAGACCAGAACTGCAAAGAGCACATCTGATGAGAGTGCCATGATTTCATGGCTGCTCTGGTTTACAGACAGGGAGACCAGTGCAGCAAGGTCATGTGCAAGGTTGATAACAAAGTAGGGAATGAAGACTGATTGATATTCTTACTGCAGTCTTCTAACCTTTATTTACACTCCTCTTGTGCTCCTTTTAATTGTTACTTGACAAAATGAAGGGGTAGAGGACAAGAAAATGCATTGATGTATTTACTCTCTGCCTAGACTCACGTACTGCTCTGAAATAATCTGGACTATATCCTTTCACCTCATAAAGTAATTTTTGTCCCTTTGGAGTTGCTGAAGCCCATGCTAAATGCAGTGCTAACCATTAATCTGTGCTGTTTGACAGTATTCAGTAGCTCATTCACTTTTCTAACAGTACATTTATATTACAGTTGTGTCTGCCTCTGTAGCTCCCAGGTAGTTAGATCTGTATTATGGATTTTGGCAGGTGCCAGAAAGAAAACAAAACAACCCCCTCTCACGCCCTCAAACTGTGAATGCTGCATCTCTTGCCACTCCCAATGCACTAGACACACAGACCCCAAAAGCATGACTCTCAAGTACAGTATTACACTGCATTTGTGGGGATAGTAGTATGGAAAAAAGTTTTTTCTAAGTAAGTCTAACATGGACTTACTACTTATCTAACAAAAATAATGGAATTCATTATTTTTGGAGCAGCTTATGAAATCTTAAGTATTTCTAGTATTTAAAAAATATGCAATTTATAAATTGGAACCTGTCTTAAGCATGTAGTGCAGGCAGGCCCTCTGCTAGGCTTTATTCTCTGTGACCTTTGCAGTCATTCCTGTTTGCAGGAGAAGAATTGCCTGGTTTATCCCATCTGTCCCCTTCCAGTTGTCACTGAGCACTGCAGCTCCCGAGGCAGCAGCAGAGGCACAGGATAGTCCTGACACCCTGCACTAATTCAGCACTAGTTTGATTTTGAAAGTGAGTTCTTGTCAAGGCATCACATGTGAGTTTAAAGAGGAAAATGTCTCAAAACATTTTTGGCTACTTTTTTTGTGTCTTCTAGGCTGTTTAATTTCCTCTCATGAAATGGACTTGAGGGGAAATAGGGAGCAATTTGCATAACTTTTCTTGGCTTTCATACAAAGTTTTACAGTTTTGTAATCATCTCCTTACTGGATTCTTCCATTTCTTAACTCAGCTAATATATTTATATATAATAAAGCTCTAATTTGCTTTATTAGCTTAATGCCATACCTGAATGACAGAGCCATAGTCACCCTCCCTTTTCCTGTGTCTGGCAGTTGTTCTCTGGACCAGGAGCAGTGTAATGCTGTCATCTGGACCTGAGAAAAGCTCCTGCATGGGGTGTCACAGGGGAGATTTCTGTTTGTATGCATGATATTTTTAATAAAGGAACTAGAAAATTATGTAAACCCATTTCATTTCCTTGCTTCAGAGCAAAGGCAGCATGTTCATTCACGCTCAAATACCTCCTGGTTCATGAGCTGATTTGGTTTCCAGTGTTTGATGTGTGTTACATCTAGTGTGGAATGGGATTTATCACTTGTCCACACTGGAGCAGTGGTTTGCCAGGGATTCACAGTTGTGTGTGTGGAGACAGTGAGCAGCTCACAAAGCTGTTTGGGGTGAGTTGCTCCCCTGGGCCTGGAGCAGGGCTGGCCTGGAGCAGTGCTTGGGGTTCAGGATTGCAGAGGGGCTCTCTGGCTCTGATAATAAAGGTTATTTTCTTTAGAATATTTTGGGTTACTCTGTATCCCTTTAAATGTGGATTATTTTTGTGTTTCCTGCTTTAAGGAAATAGGATAATCCTCTTACCCTTTTTTTTTTAAGAACACCCCAACTGTCTGTGATGTTGCATAAATCTAGCAGCAGTGGAATTTGGGGATTAATCCACAGGTCTAGACTACAGAGTCTGTTTTAGTGTCGTGAGCCTTGTGTTGGGCATCAATTAAACATCCAAGACTCCAAGGTTAAACTGCTGCCTTCTGAATATGCTCTTGCTTTTGTCAGTGCAGTGGGTGGGAATGTAAATGTTCATCTTCTGATGTGTGGCTGTCATGTGATTTTTGTTTCATGTGCATTTGGAAGTCTCATTTTCCCTTTGGGTTTGCATTTGCTCACAAGTTTATGCAAGAGATTACTGAAAGTATTAAATCTGCCAGTCAGATGTAGAAGATTTAAGATGAACATAGAGGTGTTTCAGAAAAAAACACAGCATAGTACAGCATTTGTACCAGGAAACTGATCTTTCTTGGGTTTCAATCTCTTGTGCCTCTGCTTGTAGTTGGTGTTTTTATCATCATACACAGTCTAGCTTTGCAGATTTGCTAGGACCCAGTGAGGAGCTGTGTGCTGGCAGAGGCCACCAGTGCTGCTGTACAAGCAACATTTTTCCTAACCTATGTGGACACACAGGCACGTGCTGCAGTTTTTGAAAGTACTGGAAAGTTTTATATTTTGCTGTGGGTGACATTTGAATTTTAATTCAGTTGAATTCTCTTTAAAGATAAAACTGCTGAATTCAACAGCAAAGGGCTGTAATTGGGGTGTGTGTGGGGGGGAAGTAGAACCTTGAGGTGTTTATTCCTGGGTGTTAGGAAATACTCCAGGAAACAGTTGCTACCCTAAGGCTGATATGTCAATTTAAGTATAAGATTGCCTAAATACTTGTTCCGGTGATAGTTGAATCACTAACTGGTAAAAAATGGTTTGACTGGTGCAGAAAGGTGGCTTGTTCAAGAGTGATACAGCTGCAGAGGTATTTTAATGTGTGCTGTTAACTTTGAGGCACAAAACAGAGCTAAAGCAGTATCTCTTCAAGATACTGGTGTAAATAAGGCTAATTTGGTTGAGATTTACATTTTCTTGCAGCAGTTAAGATGGTTAGTTTTCAGTTGAAGTAATTGACCTGTTCAGTGACTTTAACTGTGTTAAAAACTGTTAGGAAAGAATTCTTTCCCATCACTGTTTTTCTTGACAAGTCCTAAGGTGCATTTTATTTCTGCACTGAGATACCTGTTAGCAAAGGCACTGATTTGCATTTCAGTTACAAAAGCATTTTTAAATGCACTTTTTAAATACTTCTACTTCATGTCTGTAAGGATGTTAAGAAGGCAGTTTTGTATTTTTGTGACATAAAGTGAGAGGTTTTTAATACCTTGTCTCAGAATTTTTTACTTCCTACAGGTGCAAAGTTTTCTTTCTAACGTGCGTGGGTTGCCACCGCTAAAACCTCAAGATTCTTTAAGATTAAAGAAACCCACATTGACCTCTAAGTATTTTGAAAAACAAATATCAGCACCTTGCTTAATGCTGTTATTAACCTACCACTTTGCTTGTTTTTCAGGAGCTTGAAGAAATCCGCAAATGTGGAATGAAAAACTTCCGTAATATCCAGGTTGATGAAGCTAATTTATTGACCTGGCAAGGGCTTATTGTTCCTGTGAGTATAGACTCCTCCTTCTAATGAGTTTTAAAATAAAATGAGGGTAATTTGTATCTCATAAATCCCCAGCTTGGTAGTGCTGCTGGTGACCATTAGGTGATTTTGCACCCAGACGAGGATCTCTTCTGATTCTAAAGCCTGGTTTCCAGAGCTTTGCCCAGAAGCTGGCTGTGGATAAAGTCAGTGAGTTGATCTAGATTATACTGCAGCATCTGAAACAGTCTGGGCACTGACATGTGCTCCTGGGTTTGATTCCTGTCACTTTTCAGACATCTTGGGGAATCTGGAGCAAATAGGGTAACCTTCCTGTGTCAGTTTATGTGGGTGTCATCTGGGTTTTTTTGTGTCAAAGTCTGGTAATGCTAGGAGGTGTTGGTAACAGCTAGTCTGGAGGAAAATCTATATGGAATTGAAAGGTATTCTAGGCTCCTGATCAATACCTGCCCAGGTGCCTCAGAACTGCAGTCTGGCCCAACATGTGGCTGCTGCTGGTGAGGGCTGTGGGCTCAGTGCTGGGGTACCTGGGAGAGCTCTTGGAAGGGGGAAGCATATGAAGTTTCTAACTTTATAAATTAAATTTTAAGTACAAAATCTACATCATCATATGAAAAAAAACCAACTGAGGTATGAAATAGTTTTCTTTGTAATAGATTTTTTAATTAAATCAACTGGTTTTATTTCTAGGATAAAACTGAGTATTGGAAAAAGTTTGATGCAATAGAAAGGTTTGAAATGTCAGAAGTGAGCTCTTAAAGAACTTCTTTTTAGGCATAAATTAAGGACTGAATAAACAAACAAAAACAAAACAAACCCACACAAACATGCTTGTTATTAAGGGGAAAGCAGGAACTCTGTTGAATTCTTTGGTTGAAACTTGCCTGGATTTTCAGCTCCTTTGTTTTCCACAGCCATGGCCCTTTATTACATGAGCTAATTTTAAGCCTGCTGCCATAGAGGCTGTGCCACTAGGACATAAGTTCTGCTTTTCCTTGGGTGCTACTGAGAAGGTCCCTCAGCCAGTGTAAATCTTGTCCTGTTCTTACAAGATTTTGAACCATCTCTTCAGCAGATGTTTTCTTTAGTGCCTCTGCTGTGTTAGTTGGAGGCCATTCCTGAATTCACATCACAGGGGCTGAGGTGAGGGCCAGGCCTTTGCACTTCAAACACCACAGAATACTTGTAGTTTAGCGTTTACTCTTGTTCTTGCAAGCACTTCCTTTGGGTGGTTGAGGCTACTTTGGAAAATAAAGCACTCAGGGTTTGGCATTAGGGTTTGACAGAACTGAGAAATGCATTTTTGTAAGTGGCTCTGATAGTTGTAGCTCATGTGTAACAGCTTAGTGCTTTGGTGATGTTTTGAAGCAGTGTAAGGTTGGTAAATATGACTAATAAAGCAAAACACCAGAATGCTTGTTTATTGCTGTTAAAATTAGCAATATGTGGTGTACAGCATCTGTTTTTCACAGTTTCTACTCACCAGAGTATAAACTTAGTGTTTGTTTTGTGAAGGTTCACAACATCACAAGTGTTCAAGCATTGGTGCAGTGACCAGCTCCATAGCTGCCTTTTGGTTTGAAGTGGGCCCTGTTACAAGGGAAGAGGCAAAAATACACTGCAGGCATAATTAAGAGGGAATTTTGTCATGAGATTATACTTCCTATTGGTATTAATAAAGTTCTGTGTTTAATGTGTTAAAAGAGTAACATCGTTTATTTTGGGTATATAGAAAATATTTCAGTCTTGGCATTTTATTTCTTTTTGAGTTGGTGGCTTCATGTACAAACTGGTTGCAAGTTGGGGGTTGGTTGGTTGTTTTGGAGGTTTTTGTTTGGGTTTTGTTTTGGTTCAGTTTCTGAGTTTTTGCTTTTGAAGTTTTACATGCTGGTTCCAATACAGACAGTGTTCTTTCTAGGAGTTGATTAGTAACCTCCATAACTAGGCATTGTTTTGGCAGCTTCTTAATGAAGGTGCCAAAGACACAAAGCTCAGTATTTTTAACAGTGTTCAGAATTATTGTACAGTATACATATATATATTCAGTACAGAATTATTGTCACATATACTGCTTTTAAAGTGTTTGAATGGAAGATGTTTTGTTCTTCAGATCTGTTCGTTTTTAAGGGTGTTTGCTCCATTTTGAAGCAGGTTGGATACTTTTCCTTTTCTAAATTGTAAAGTAAGGTAGTTTATGTGCTCTGTGTTGAACAGGTACCCTACATAACTGATTTCAGCAAATCAGTAAACATCACAAATAGTTAAACCTTTCCAAGCTCTGGAGTGGATTTGATTGCAGGGCATGGCCTGGCCGCTAACGAAGAATGTGTGTGGTTATACCTTGCACCAACTGGAAACTTATCCTTTGATTCTTGTTCCCAGAGAGTTTGGAAGGGTTTTGTGCCATAGCTACTGTTTTTCAGTATTGGTATTTTCATAGGCTTTAAAGGTAGCAGTGTGATTTTTCTCTTCTGCCTTTCTTCTGGTTAGTATTGGAAGTAATATCAATAATAGCCTAACAGGTTTCCTAAATGAGATTCTGGTCACTGTTTTCTGTTTCAATATGAAGAACAAGTTTGCTCACTTCATGCTTCTTCAAAAATGATCTGATAAGAGTGGGGCTAAAACTGCCTACAAATTCAGAATGTTCTCATCAGCAGACACAGTGAATATCTATCTTTAGTACCAATGAATGCTCAGAAGATTTTTGTGTAGTCAGCACCAAAATGTTCTCGGAACATATAGGGAAATCTGAGAAATCAAATTGCTTTGTTTGCACCACCCTGTTCTGAGACACCTAAAGTAACTAGGTTTAGAGAAACCAATTTGCCTTGTCAGGCTTCCTGTTTGTAGCTCAGAAATGGCTTACCATGTTTTTTGAAATACAAAGTTGGGAATAAAACTGCTTAATAGGTAGGACCTTGAGTTTGGAGTAAATGGGATTGGATGCTTTCACAGCAGGAGAAATGTAAGCCAGCTCCAGGCCCATGGCAGTGTGCTTTTTGCAGGATGAATGCAGATGTAGGTTGTACTGCCTCTCTCTTACCAAATAGGTTTTGATGCTCCCTGGCACATAGATATGGCACTATGTCTTGGAAGAAAGTGCCTTGAAAATAGGTCATTTCATAGGTGGGGAGTGTGCTTTTTCTGCATTGCATCCATTGGAATATGCCAGATTCCAGACATTCTGCTTCATGTTGCAGGACAATCCTCCATATGATAAAGGAGCCTTCAGAATCGAAATCAACTTCCCAGCAGAATATCCATTCAAACCTCCCAAGATTACATTTAAAACAAAGATCTATCACCCTAACATCGATGAAAAGGGGCAGGTCTGTCTGCCAGTAATTAGTGCTGAAAACTGGAAGCCAGCAACCAAAACTGACCAAGGTAGGACTCTAAATATCCACTTCTTTCTCCACAGAAACTCTGTATTGTGTTTCAATGCAAAGCTGCTGATGTTTCAGCTTCTCAGCTGGTGGCTGCTCCTGTGGTCTGTGTGTTGTCAGGTTTGTGTCATGAGTCACATGTTGTGATTGCAGTGTGCAGTTCTTCTGGAATCTTGTTTTGTGACTGGAATGTAAGGTAATGACCATGACACGTGGCATTTCCATCTCCAGGAAACCACAAAACTCTTCATGACTGAGGAGTTCATTAAGGAGTTGTCCCCAGCCTACCTACAAATTCTGGTGGTGGTTTGGTGTGGGGTGGTTTTTGTGTTTCTTAAGCAGTGACTTTATAATCCAGAGGTGTTTGGTATGTTCCTGGATGTTTGAAAGAAAGGGTCTGAAACCTCCAGGCATTGTATATTTTATCATCTCTGCCATGTGGTTCCTGGATTTGAACATATGGTTTGAAATATCTAGGGAGGCAAAACCTGGAATCATAACAAAAATTAACTTAGTTCTTAAAAGATCACTGCTGTGAGACTTGCTGTGCAGAGTGTCTTTGGGTAAGAATTTAAGGGAAAAATTCTCATTAGGTTCTATGGCAGACTGAGTGTGTGATCAGAGTGGGTTTTTTCTGTTGCTTCTGTTAGTTGTTGGGGTGAGAATTTCATGTTTTCTGTCAGGTAATTACTAGTTTGATATTAAGCATGTATTATTGTACATATAGAAAGAGCAAACATCCTTGAAAAACCTGTATATTTTAAATTAATATTACTTCAAATGAGAGGCAGCTCAATCCAGTGCAAGAGCTTTAGTGACACTGAAGAGTCTGGCTCTGTAAGAGGAAATATTTTCTTCCTCCAGGCTCCTCTTTAAGGTTGTTTTCACTTGCACTGTGTTCCTGAAAGTAAATTTTTAGCACAGCATTGTTTATTCTTTTCTGTGTATTTCTGTAGCCAATAAAACCACTTAAGAATTTGCATGGTCTTGCCCCACAGACAAAATGAGAATATTCCTGTAGTTGGTTTGGAAAAGATCAAGCAGTTGAAGGTTGGAGAGAGCAGAGGTGACAGCAAAAAGAACCCATTAGGATCTTCACTCATCTGTTTGAGTCTATGATTTGTTGTTGATTTGTCCCAGATTACACAGTACAAAGATCCTTGGGAGAGATTAAATGGAAACAGTGGGCAGAAGGTTTCCATTAACACCTTAGCAGGTGTCCTGATCCTATGAGGCCTCTCGTAAGGAGTCTACTCAGGAGCAAAGGAACAAGTCTCTACCTGGTTTGAAATGCAAGTTAGTGTTGGAATTAATTGTTGAAGCAATAATTTGCTTGCAGGAAATAGTGTCTCCCAGAGAAGTAGCAATTCCCTTTCTAGCTGAGAGAATGAATAAGAACTATGCTAAAATCAGAATTTGAAACCAACCCCGGGTTCCAAACTATTGCAGCTCCTCTAATTTTTGCTATTTTGTGGTCTTTTTTTGTCTTTTTAACTCTTCAACAAGTCATTTTAGTTTCCACCTTGGTTAATACATCATTGTATGAAGCTGCAATGATGATATCACAGCTCTGCTTCAGTTTCTATTCCTCTCTCTCCAGAACTCTTCTGCACTGAAAAAACTAAACTTCAGTCTATCTACAAGGAAAGAATGCAGCATAATTAGTACAGCATCTCAGATTGGTTTTGATCAGTCAGGTGTCAAAAATGTGGAGAGATCAGGTTTATCATAAATCATTAACTCCCCTTTCATGTACTAAACATGGATCTTACTGCTGTACTTTTTATTAATTTATGCTTAATATTAAAACAGACTGTTCTGACAGTGCAGTTTTTAAATGCTGTGGTTATTGAGACAACTCCTGTTGACTTATCCTGGTTTTTTTCTGGCTTATGTGTTAAATACCCTTAACACAGTAACACTTTCTCTGTAGTGTTTTTGTGTAGTTTACTGAGTGAAAAAGGATTTTATGTGCATTATTGGTTCTAGTTTCATAACTAATCAATAATATGGTGGCAGTTGTCAATGAGTCCAGGATCAGTGAGTTCCCATGAAGTAACCTAATATATCAGTTATGCATTCTTTAGATGGCTTGTTCAGTTTAAACTCTAATTTGTGGTAAGAAATACTCCTGCTTAGCAGTATAGCAACAAGCATATTTCTCTGGATTTTGAGTACATGTGTTGAGGTATGTTCCTCATTCCTGTCAGGTGAGGGTGGAAAAGAGTAAGAGCATGAGAAGACTGATGCTCTGAAAGAAGCCACTCTGGTATTCTAGCATCTGCAGGAGTGATAGGTATTGTCAGAACTTGCATTGCAAAACTAGGGACAGTCTAGTTAAAAAGCTCAGGAGCAGCTTCAGAACAAAGTCAGGCTGACTTTGCATGCAAGATGGAGCCGAGGTGTGGAACTGCCTGCTCTGGGTGTGGAGGTGGCTGTGGTTTCAGGGAGTGCAGGAGGAGGCAGACAGCTCTAGTGTGCAGTGTGTGAAGCCAACAGAATTTGGTAGACTCACTTAAAGCTTTGTATTCCTGTGGGGAGCTCAGGTTTACCTTCTGTACCCCTCTGCTGTAGACCTGCCCGGTTACATGTGTGCTTTTGAGTGGGTTGGTGAGAGAACTCCTGGCTGTTGTGACTGATTCAGCTCTAAATAGTTGTGAGAATGTGTCACAGTTCAGTGTCAGGGCAGCCCCCAGACCAGCAACAATAGCTGCTCCCTCCCAGAGGGGAAGAGAAAGGGAACTGGGGAGAGAGACTGAGCCATTAGAAAAGGAAACTAGAACAGCTTAAAAGTGAAAATAGTAATTGGAATATATACAGATATGTACAAAACCAGTACTGCACCCAGCCCCTGATGGTAATGCATCACTGTCACTGGTGCTGTGGAGTTGGCACTGGGAGAGTCCCAGTCTGGGCCCTGCAGCAAACGGGAGCTGTGTTCAGGAGCTGGATTCTGGCACCAGGTTCAGGTACACACCGACTGGAATCGAAGACAGTATGGACAGAGTCCTCCTTGGTGCTCCAAGGGGGAGAGTCCCCCAAGAGAGGAAAAGCGCCGAGAGCCTAGCCAGGCCTAGCATAGAGACCCTCTGGAGCCCAGAGCTTTATACACTGGATATGATGTATATGGAATGGAATCCCTCGTTGGGCAGTTTGGAGCCTCCTGTCCTGTCTGCCCCTTCCTGCAGGTGCAGCCTTTCCCTCTCTGCACACCCTGGTGTGCTGCACAACATCTCACAGTGGCCTCGGTCTGCATTGAGAAAGCAGCCCCAGTTACAACTCCATCGTTATGACAGGTGTTAGGAAAAGATGTTTCACGATGGAAATTCCATCTTTACCCAACTCCTTTGAGCTGATCTTGTCTGTGAAGTTTTTTTCTTAGCCATAGGAGACTTTCAGGTGGGATGCCAGTTAGATGAGAAATGATCTGCAGTGCATTTTGGTCTCTATTCAAGTCAATCTGTTTACAAGTATTTGTTTACAAATAGGGTTTTCTGGTTTTCATTCCCAGTCACTGAACTAAATCTTGGCACATTGCTGTAGCTTTTCATGCTCTGGGGAATGTTGTTTGCATTCTGATTTTAAAGCTAACTACCTTAGTCTCTGACGGTGTTTGTACTTCTTTTGACAGTAATCCAGTCCCTCATAGCACTGGTGAATGATCCACAGCCCGAGCACCCCCTCCGGGCTGACCTAGCTGAAGAATACTCTAAGGACCGTAAAAAATTCTGTAAGAATGCTGAAGAGTTTACAAAGAAATATGGTGAGAAGCGACCAGTGGACTAAAATCTGACAGTTGATGTCAGCAACGTATGGTAGAAGATCGGAGCAGTGCATTTGAGACACCCCGTAAAGCAGGACTCTATGGAAAATTGACAAGTGCCACCTTTCGGTGTCAACTTGTGGCTGTTACTAACTTTCTACAGTTTTCTTAATCAAAGTGGGCTAGGTAACCTGTAAAGAAAGGATTAAAATTTAAGATGTTCTAGTTCTGCTTTCTTTGTTTAAAAATCACTGCTTCAATATACTTTAAAGTATGCTGTTTTCTTTTTCTTGTCAGAATTTATCAAAAATATCTTAGACTTCTATTCTGCCCTTAAATTGAAAAGGTTGTGGCTGTCATTTCTTATTTTTCCTTGCAGTTCCCACTATCTTGAATTCATTTAATTCATTGAATTTTATCCCCCTACCAAAACTGGTGTCTTAGAAACAAATACCCCAGTTCTGGCAGAAAACGATTGAGTGTTTGGCAGTTTTGTTTACTTTTAAATGTTGCACTGTGCTTTGTGGGACTTGTTGCAAGTTCCCCTTAACTTCAGTTTGTAACATAATAAACAAAAAACAAAGAACCCCCCCAAAAAAGCCCAATCAAATAGTGTCCAGGACTCATGTAAATCTGGCTGATGTTACCACACAATGTTTATTAAACGGGGAAACCCAAGTTTTTGTCTGCGTCATTGCATTAAAATATGGCTCATGTCCTGCTTTTGGGAAACTGGAGAAAAAACATCTGTAGCAAATGAGTAGTGGAATGTGATTACAAACTTCTTTCATTTCTGTTCTTAATACCTATGCAGAGGAGCTCGTGCACAGGACAACATTGCAACCACTGGAGTTCCAGAAATTGGGGGCCAAGAGGCACCAAAGTGATAGGCTGTCTTTGAGTTAGAGATCAGTGTTTTGGAAGTGTACATTTTGATTTCAAGTGCTAAATCTGGCAGCACTTCCACGTCTTGGAGTGTTCTTTCATCAGAATGCTAACATCTGTGTGTTATGGGCTGGCACTTGTGCCCCTTCCACTCCAATTCCTGTACAGCTCTGGCTGACAAGGGTCTGAGAAGAGGATTAAGCAATAAGCTGCCGGAGCGTGCGCTGCCTCTGCGCAGGGGTTGGATGATTCAGTGAGCACTCCAAGTATCTTTCTGTCATTCTAACCTCATCAGACAGAGCTGCTTTCCCTTGCTCCAGGGCACAACTACCTGTGCTGAAGAAGCCCTTTCTGTTCAGAATTGAGCATCCTTTGTGTCTCCATTGCTCCTCTCATGTCTTTCTCCCCCGCAGTGTAAAGTGTGGTCATCTCCACAGCCAAACTGCCATACAGTCAAACTGCCACCTCTCCCCTGCCTGTCCCACTTGGGCGTGTTGCTGTGCAAACAGATTTATCTCCAGAAATCAGTAGGTATCGGGGCACAAGTATCATTTTGATGTGCAGGAAGTTGAGTTAGAAAACCCCTCACAGCCAGGTGGTTCTCTGTGCTCCTGAACTCAGTTTTAGCACAGCATCTGCCTTTGCAACCTTTCAAAACTAGTGTGTCAAGCCGTAGGGCACTTTTGGTTTTAATGTCTTGTATATCTGCTGTTTCTCTCCTATCCCTCTCATCTGGCTTTCATTTCCAATTTAGTGTAAACAATGACAGCCCAGTACCTCACCTCAGTTGAAAGTAATTTTTTTTATAAGTTAGGGAGCTAAGAAATTTTATGTTTAAGTGTTCTTAGACAGATTCTTTGGCAGGTAAATAGTTAAACCACATTCACCTTATTTACGGAAACTTGCAATTCCTAAGTGTTTTCAGGCTTGTGAGAGCACTGTCTATTACCAAATTTTCACATCTTTGTGTCTTCATTTGCAGAAAGTTGGTACTGATTTTGTTTCATTCACTCTCACTCGGATTCATAATAAAATAATGCCAAATTCTCTGTCAAACTGAAGTGTGTAACTTCTGCATCACCTGAGTCACTGTACCTTTGGTCTTGTCTGTTGGCATGGAAACTTGCCACTCTAAATTTTCTTCCTGTTGAAACTGTAGCACTCACTAGTTTGCTGCCCTCCTTACTACTCCATTAGTACACGCTCTGGTTGTAAGCCTCTCAGGTCAAAGACTGCATCTCTCCCCAGCTGTGTGACTTGGCTGCCATGGGAAGGGGCCTGGAAGGGCTGTGTAACGGAAGGAGCTCCAGCCGGTCCATGCAGGCCTGCAGCAGCACTCTGCCAGCTATGCCTATCTCATCTGCCACAGTCACATAGAAGACAGACCTTACTATCAGTTCTCTTGGTGTGTTCTTCATAGCTCAGTTTCTAAACTACGGCATGTGTAAAAGTGATGGCTTTTGTTCTTAGGCAGCCCTCAGAAGACAGATCAAATACTGGACTGTTGGGTTGAAGTCTGAGGAGAAAAAAATAAAATCTTAAGTGTGAAGTCCTATGTTAACTCAGGAAATCAAGCTCTTGTTCTCTCTGGTTCCCAAAGCCATGCTGAATTCTAAACCTGCAGTTTAATTATCCAAAATAAAACAACGTGCTGGTGAAACTACACCCAGGAGTACTGGTACAGGCTTTCTGCAATTCCATTCTGCTACCCTAATAAAAATTGCTCTGAAAGGCTTTGTGGCATGGTTTTATTTTCAGAGAGATTTGGGGTTTAGACATTGTGAATATCCTGGCACAATGGCATTTGTAGGTAGTGCTCTGAATGTGTATTTTTTTAGTTTAGTATTGTCTTTAAAGCTTTCACAGAACCACTGAGAAACTTCCTTATCTCTGTGTGCCTTATGCACTTGCAAGGTTCCCTGTTAAGAAGTCTGGTAGTAGTTCTTTATTCGTTTATCCCCTTTGAAACTCCCTTGCAGCTAAAAGAAGATGTGGGGTTTCATGCTGTTCACTTAAAAGCACAGAATTTGGGGGACACTTTGCTGTTGGTGGTGCAGAACCTTCTGGGGTCCCAGTGTGGCCACATACTGGAACATCCCTACCCCAGCCAGCGGGTTGTGACATTCTGATGGGTGTGTGCAGAGCTAATTCATCAACTCCATCAAGGAGCGATTTAAATGTCAAAAATAATGTTAAAAAATGCCCGTCACAAGACTCACAGTGCCATTGACAGCCGAGCGCTGGTGTTCAACGGGCCGTGGAGCTGCCGGGCTCAACTGCACGGAGCAAAAGCTGGTCAGGCAGTAGATGGCACTGGCGGGTCTGTCTGTGCCGTGGAGCTGCCGCCGCGTTCTGCAGGGCTGGGATCTTGGGGATATTTGTTCGGTTACCACAAGGAGCTTTGCGCTCAGACAGCGGCGGCACAGGCTTCAGAAACCGAGTCGTTCGAGGGGTATCTGCTGCTGTGCCTGGCGCGGCTGCAGGGGCAGCCTTGCAGAGCAACAGGTGGGCTTTAGAAACCTTCAGATACCAAAGTGATTCTGTGACTGTGATTTGGGAAAGAGCCTGGGAAAAATAGCTTCTAGAGCATCCTTGATGATGATTTTTGTATTTGTATGGAATACAAACGTCCTCGGACGTTTTATAGGGAAGGTCAGATGGTTCTTCCTGGCACTCTTCGGGCAGTCACAGGAGGTGAGCAGGTTTAGTTTGCTCTCCAGCTGTAACTAAACCCCAAAGCTTCCTGAAGCATTACAATAGAAAAAGGACTGAGTTTATTTTTCATTTAAAAAAAATCATATTGACATTTTTAAAATTTAAAAAGATGGTTAACTGAAAATGATGTTAAATAGATCATAGAAAAATAGCAGAAGCAATCTAAAATATTTTTATCCCATGTGAAAGCTTTAGTGAGTGACGGGGCTAGTTAAGAACACAGGTGAATGTCAGTAGTAGAAAGGCTTGTTGAAGTCCAAATGTTTTGCTGATGAGTACCAAGGATGTGCTCCACTTGAACACTTCCTGCGAGCTGGTTGTAAGAGCCTGGCTGCTGAGTGTTTCAAACCTTGTGAGATGGTAAGATCTGGAAAGACTTGTTTGGAAGAGGAAAGGTGTTGATTGCTTGTGATTGCTTTGTCTCCTTGCAGATAGGCTTTAACAAAAGGAAGAGCTGAGGCCTGTCTAGGTAGGACCCTGTCTTGTCTTTAAGTGAAGTATTTCTGCTGATTGTGTTGTGAGGGAGGTTGATGGCAGGCGACACCACTGCCTGTGGAAGCTGGAAATGACACCCAGATATCTCGAAGGTATAAAAGAGACAGAAAAATACCAATCAGGTGTGCACCCACCACTGAAGAATAGAAGACTTGAACAGACCCATTGAGACCGTCGCTGGATCCATGGGTGGTGAGAACCTTTTATCGCTCCTTCACCCTCTCACTTCCTCTCTTTTCCTCTTCTCTAATAATTCTTTCTTCCTTTTCCTCTCTAAAGTTGGTCGTGCTGTAAATCTGTCACCTACAAGACATAAGTCTTTATCTGCACCATTTCTTGTTTCATTAGGGAGAACGAATATTTGGTTGTTACTGTTCCTCAGAGTCACTGTGACTCTGCCATCCCAGGGCCCTCCCATGCAGGGACAGCCACTTTCAGGGGATCACAAAGATTCACCTCCCTCGTTGTCCACTGAGTGGGACAAGACACTGGTGCACGGGCATCTCCCTGGCCATCATGGGGGTGAGTGTGGGAGCAGTTGCTGGTGAGTTCTCATGTGCAGCAGTTACTGAAATAGCAGGTGGGTCAACAGTTGCTGTTCTTGCAAAGTCATCCAGAGCAAAAAAAAAAGCCCCTCTGAAGGGGCTGTGGCTGATGTTACCTTCCTGTGGTGGATCAGTGCCAAGAGGCAGTGTAAATGGGAAAAGCCCTAATTCCTGCTGGCTGAGGCTGCACATGCACCGTGGCTGTGCCACTGCTGTGCTGAACCCATGAGCTCTGCTCTGAGCAGAGAAACACTCCAAAGGCCCCATGCCCTGTGCCCCTCACCATCGCTCAGCAGGTGTGAGTGGAGAGGAAGGGACCACAGCTGAGAGCCCACACTTTGTAGCTTCTCCAGAGCAGCTCTTGCTCCCCAGCACGGTTTTTTTTGCAGTTGAAGTTCAGTAAGAGGAATGATGAGAACCCTCGGGGGGGCCGTGTGTTCCTGCAGCAACACTGTCTTGGTGCTGCTCATGGTTGCACTGGAAGAGGTGAGCCCTGGGAGGAGGGCTGGGCCTGCCATGCTGTGCTGGAATGCTCTATCAGCAGGTGAGACCAGGTTTGTCACATTCAGAATAGATGCTCTGGACTAAAAGCTGCCTGTAGCTGCTCACAGGGTGTTGCTATTCCATCAAGATCCTAATGCCATTCCCAGGCTGTTCCCACTCCTGTCTGCTGTACCAGGAGGTACTACACTGGTAACAGTGACCTGGCTTCTCCGGGCATCAGCAACTGCCTCACTGCCAGAGTGTGACTGTATGGCTGGATGTGTGGTTGTTTATTTAGAGGTCTTTAAATGAACAAAGCTGGATGTTCCTGGCTTTGTAATGGCTCTGCAGCTCTGGCTTAATTAACGTCTGCAGTTCATGGAGCCGCTCCCAGGACTGTGAGAAATCGTCTGGTCCTTCCCCACAGCCACCCACAGGTGGGACACTGGGGTACCCTGGATGCACCATCAGCTCAATTGTTACTGTCCTGCTCTGTGGTGAGGGTGCCCTGGACATGACCTTCAGGATGGCGGTGTCGATGGCGCTCCAGATGCTACCCACAGACATGTTCTTGCCCATGGTGCTCAAACCGATGTAAATGTCTGGCCACCTGCAGGCAGAGGAGGGAACACTGCTGTCAGTGCTGACCAGGAAAGCCTGTTCCATCCAGCAGATTAGGAACCAAAACGTCCCTAAAACTTAACACAGAGACAGGGGAGGAGAATTTAAAAACCGTTAAGTATGAACAGAACCAGAACTACAAACTAGTGATGCTTTTTCCTTTCCTCACTGAAACCAGGATACTAGTAGAACAGCAGTTCTTCATTCTGACAGCCCCAGTACCACTGCTGCTGTTACTCCAGTTGTTTAAGTGCACTGTGTCACACAGGGGTGGCTTGGCACCCATGAGCTTACAGGTACATTTTGTTGTCCCCAAAGAGAAGAGCAGAGCTGAGAATCACCACACCATCAGAGTAACATACTCTTCCTATGGGCAATTGAAACCTGAGCAACAGCCATCTCTAGGTAATAACCCTCAGCCAAGTGGAAACAAAGTGCCTGAAATGAAATGGAAACTGCCCTGCTAACAAAGTGCCCTAACTGGAGACCACACAGCTAAGAGGACACCAGCCAAAGGCTGTTTTGTCATGTAGCTTCAACACAATTCTTCGTTGATCTGCCTACAAACCTCAGTGCTGTAGTGTGTACAGGCCCAGCAGGGCCTGTACATATGCAAGGGCAAAATGGAAAAGGCTTTGGAAGAAACCAAGTCTGGAGTTTTCACCTGCACGATCAGGAAGATCCCAGCTGAACACTTGGCTCTACTTGAGTTTGCAGGATTCAAGAAAAAAATGTGCTCGAATTTTAAACTGTAAAGTGACTCATCCTGCTGAGCATCCTTGCTGCAGTGAGCATCACCCTGTGCTCTCCAGTGACACGGGGGGCCCTGGGGGACTCACTGCCCTGGGAGCCGAGGGGGAGTCTCAGCTGCATTCCCTGTGACTTCAGCTGGCCACAGACTCCTCGTTTTCCAGGGTTCCCTCGTGCCACAGGTTCATTTTGCAGGAGTGGCCCCGGGATAAACGCACAGGTCCCGGGGTAGCCCCGCCAGCCTCTGCCGTGCCCTGCGGAGGTGATCCCGGAGCGGCGGCTTCTGGCAGGCGGCCCCGTCACTGGCCCCGCCCCCTCGGCAGCGCGGGGAGCCCCGGGCCGTGCGGGGCTTCTCGGAGCTCCCCTGTGCGGGGCCTGGGCTGGAACTGCCCTGAACAGAGGGTTAGAGCAGCATGTCCAGCGCTGTCCAAGTACAGTCCGTGTGCTCGGCTGGGACGATCTGGTGGAATGCCTGCTGCCAGTGTTCAGTACAAAAAAAATAACAGTCCAAGAAAAGAACTTCAGTAGACTTAAGATGTAATAAAACCTGCTTTCAAGGCCAGGTGACTGCAAGGCTCACAAATGGAATGGCTTTAATCCATAAAACATTGTCTCATTTAAGCTTTTAAGAAAAGTATGTTACTAGGGGGAGGGTTTGTGGATTTGGCCCCTGGGCTGGAGGACACTGACAAGGCTGTTTGCTTAAAGCAGCCATGGATCCCCTGCTGTGGCACTGCAAAGGTCTCTGAGCTTCTTGCCTCCCCTTAACAACAACTTGTTTCTAGTCTCTTTCCTGCTACTTAGACCCCTTTCTGTACTATTCCAGGGAGATTAAAAGCTATTTCTAGAAAACTCCAGTGTTGATACAGACCTTTTGCCTTCTGTGGTCTCAGGTGCCAGGCTAACACAGCTCCACCAGCAAGGCTGAGAATCCTGAAAAGAGCAGTCCCTTCCAGGTAAGAAGTGAGCCATGGCTGTTCAAACACAACTTCCTACTAAGCCCCAGTGCCTCCAGCACTGTTCTTCTTCTTCTGAACCTATGTGGTGTTCCTTTCTGAAAAGATGCTAAAGGAACCAGTGAGATCTTAAAGCTCAACTACAGCAAGGATGAGTAATACCTGTCTTACCTTATCCCGTGCCTTGTAAACACATCCACTGTGTTAAAAGAATCTTCTTCTACTCCCAGATAAAAGTCCATCAGGGCTGGTGGAATCCAGTCACAGTTATGAAGGCCTGGCTCTATTGGGACACGTGTGTACTTAATCCCATACTCCTCCAACACCTCTGCAAACACGTGTCTGACCTCTGCAAGTGAGGACAGAGACACTGATCAGGAACTGGGTAACCAGCTCACCACATCTCCTGCAAGCTGTTGGCACAGAGATTTCTTTCCTTTCCTTGTTGAAGAAAATATAATACCTTTTGGTTTATTTTCTGCTGAAATGTTTTTCTTCATCTGGGTGAGAGTGTCCTGTACTGGAACCACTACTCCCTCAGCATCTGCTGCAGGTGCCTTGTCTTCCCCCCAGCACTGAGCATTTAGTCCAGCAACCCCTTCTAGGTGGCTCTGGTCCTAGAGCGCCCCAGAGGTGATTGCACTGTCAGGAACAAGTTCTGCGTTGGTCCCTGCACAGCCAGATCTGTTGTGAGGGTAAATTGCCAAGAGCAACATCATCCAGCAACAGCTGAGTGCTGGAGTGGGGCAAATATTTATTTTTCTGCTCACTCAGGTTTTTTTCCATCTCTGTGCCACAGTGACCTATTTTTGCAGAAGGGGGACAAAGGGTTCTTGCTGATCTCTGTAAAGCACAGCAAGACCTGCAGACAGAGACTGATGAGGAAACACAAGGGACAGGATGGAGTTTCTGCAGCACCTGAAGGAGCCACCAGCTTTTGCAAACTCAAGCATTCCAGTTCAAACTAGCCAGTCTGCTGCTGGTACTGGTCTGCCTCCTTCCATGGGGGCAGGAGTGTGGAATCAGGATGCTGAGGTGAATTACCAGGCCTTGGAGGAAAAGGCCATTTGTGCCATTCCTCCCCTTGCACCACGACAGGAAGACCCAGGTCACCAAATGGCCACTTTGGGCTGGGGCAGGACAGTGCCCGGGGGGAACACAACCTGCAGCTGCAGCCCAGGTATCTCATGGGGAGGTCACTGCCCAAACAGGGAGCTGTGGCAAGGGGAGTCCTCTCTGAGCTGACTCCAACTCTCCCCTCACCAGCACTGGGAAGAAGAGGAGCCTTCCTTACCCGGGAGGACGTGGATGTGCTGGTGCCCATCCATGTGGGGTGGCAGGTGACCTGTCAGCTCACGGAACAGCTCCACCTGGGCCTTCAGCTCCTGCTTCACCTGCACAGCAGAGAAGGATCAGAGCAAGACCTGTCAGCAGGTGAGATGAGGGGAGCACGTGGGGGGTGCTGAAGACCTGCTGGCCCCAGGAGGCACAATGTGCTGTGCTGTGATTGCCTTGAACCTCCCTGAGCTGGGGGGCTCTTTATGGTACTGGATACGTGTGGTGCCAATAGTGGGATTTTCTAAAATACACAGAATATTTGAAAACCATTTCCCATTAAAATGAATGGGTAGATGGGTGCTCATATCCCATAGGTGGTTTTGATCACCTGAACATATTCCTGGGGCAAAACCAGACATCTCCTTAGAGAACAGAAACCTCTCACAAGGTGATGAAAGGCCTGCTGCTTAGTGCCTCTCTGGCATCTCCTTCACTGATCTCTAGACTCTTTGTTCCAATGTCTTTTCTGCCCCCTCAGATGAAGAGTGACATGACTTTGGTTTGGGACAATTACCACAAACAGCTGCTGGCCCGAGGAGCTGCAGCTGGGCAGGGCCACACCAGGATAAACAGCCCAAGGAGCCAGGGGGGTATTTGATACCACACTGAGTCATCCCCTATATAAGGGGAGGGCTTGGCCAGGGTGGGGCCACCTGATTTCAACTTGCTTCAGTCTGGCCACACCAGGGAAAGTTGGCATCTCAGGTAGGGTCATCCTGGTATTTATTACTTGCTTTGTCTCATTTCATTAGTAGTGTTCTCTTTGTTGCTTTATCAAGTTGCATTATCTCAACATCCAGGGCCTCACTATTTTTGGTTGGTTGGTTTTTTTGCCTCTTAAGTCTCCTTCCCCTCCCACAGGAGTGGGTGTAGAAGTGGGGAAAGGAGCTGGTGTTTAGCTGCCAGCAGAGGCTGAACCATGATGAGGAGTTAAGAGGGTGTTAAGTGTATGCAGGCTCTGAAGCAGGGAGGAGGGAGTTCCCAAAGGCTGCAGAGCCTTTGGCAGAACTAGGCCCAGGACCCAGAAAGCCAGCTCCAGCTGCCTAGGCAAGGCAGTCAGGATTCATCCCTAAGCTTACTCATAGCTGAGATCTGGGGAAGATCTTCAGCTGTTATGTGCTGGGATAAGTGCAAGCTGATCTGAGCCAGGAAAACAACTGGTGTGGTTGTGTGTGGCTTTCTCATACCTCTGACATATTCAGGAGACCTTTTGATAGAGCAGTTCTGAATCCCATTTTCCCATGGAAGAATCCATCTTGGTTGAGCAGAGAAGAGTTTGTCTTGAGCACCTCACATACAGGAGAGCCCTCGGAGAGGTTGGCATGCAGACCTATTGGGATGTTGTATCTGTAATGGGAATGAAATACCTGTTAAGCTTTGCCCCTCTACCTCCCTTACTGCAGCTAAAAAGGGAGGCTGCAGTGAAAGATCTAGACTGAGCTAAAAGGTGGGGTTGTGCTCACTGGAGTACACCTCACATCCCTGCTGTGTGAGGGAGGGAAGCAGAACACAAATACCTCTGGGTAGCACCTGGCCAGGCTGTAAGAATCCCCCAGCTCCATTCCACTCTTGGGGGGAGCAGCCACGGGGTATCTCAGGCTAAAAGCTGTGACAGCATTAAAATGCTGAAACTGCCCTGCAGTCACTAGTGACCAACAGAAAAATCTGAACCTTGCAACCCTTTTCTAAAGCACTTCATTAGCCCTGGCTAGGTGCTCCCTTGAGTTGTTCACTCTGTTAAAGATGTTACATTTATGAGACATTTGAGTTTT
Source organism: Corythornis vintsioides (assembly GCA_025447755.1). NCBI lineage: Eukaryota > Metazoa > Chordata > Aves > Coraciiformes > Alcedinidae > Corythornis > Corythornis vintsioides. The sequence continues at coordinate 6,852 of JAOEGS010022407.1, read as the reverse complement.
ACTTGACAACTTCTAAAACTGCCTTTAAGTAGCATCCAGTCAAATATAAACAGTGCCCAAGGCAGTTGTTATGGCAGCAGCACGGGCTGCAAGTGTAAATACTGTCTGACTTTATGGGTTTCCTGGTCCAAGAGGCTGCAGCTGCCCACAGTGGCCAGGTTTCTGCCTGCTGGTGCAGATGATCACTTACTGAGTGACAAGGTTGAGCTGTACCAAGTAGCATCTCTCCAGCACAGCAGAAGGATTACAGCAGGGAGGTTGGCAGTGTTGTGTAGAGCCTTGCTAAGGAATCACCAATTTATTCACTAGTTACACTCTGCAACACTGGAAAAAAGAACCTATCTATGGAGTTAGTGTGTCTGCAGAGCTCCTCTCGGCCACAGGGCTTTGCTGAGGGCTGGTGTCTGTGCTGTAGATTCCCCAACAGTAAAAGCAGGACCTCTGAGTGCTCAGACTTGTGCTTAGTTTCAGTCGTGCTTCTGGAATCAGTGGCCAAAATGATGCTTTGAAACTTTTTCCAGGATAGCTCCTGGCCTCTGGCTGACCCAGTAAGTAAAGGGCAGAACAGCAGCAGTTCTTCTGTGCTGCCCAGTCTGAGTCATGGTGCAGGGTTAATTCCAAGGCAACAAGTCTGTGATGAGTTACATCCTTCCTGGAGCTTCTGCATGGAGCTGCTAAAGCTGGGCATGGCAGAACCCCATCACAGCCCTGGTAGCACAAGAGGAAAACAACAGCAGGCTCCATTCAGGCAAAGTGTGCAAAAGGCAGATCTTCCCCTTCTGTCTGATGCCCTGAAGCTGACTAGTGAAGTTACTGGAGACAAAAGGATTGTGGATGGACTGGACCATGTCAGAGTCATTTAGCTCCTTCAGGACACTTGCAAGGCTGAAAGTTTTTTCTCCAAGCTCCTACATGTCTTGTGCTCTGGGTGGATGATGTAGATTGTTCTTAGTTACTGCTCCTTCTCAAAGACATAGATGTTATAAATCAAGTTGTATGGACAGCTCTGTGAAACAAAATTAGTCCATGTCTTTCCAGTCCATTGTGTGATGTTTGCTTAGTGGAGCAAAACAGCTTGTGGAGAGGAAGATTTTTCTGATCTGATGATTTCTCTGCAGTGGGGTCTGATTGTGTAATTGCTAATAAACATCCATCTGGTTTTCATACATGGGGCATGAGCACGTGATAAGTGCACACTAACTCTTGGCTAACACAAGAGCTACAAGATGATGTCATTGGGAGTTGGGGCCCTTAAGCAGGCAGCTGCTGGCAGGGCAGGAGGCAGCTAGAAGGGGTGCTGTGACAGGAGGGCTTCCCCTACGTTCTGTGACCCGCAGTGTACCCTGCACGAGCACAAAGACAGAGGGGAGCCTGGGGCTTTGTGTTGGAATTTTTAGAGGCCCACCCCAGATTCTTTATCATGTCTCTGGGAAGCTCTGACTGCATCAGCTGACAGTGTTATTTGTACCACAGGCACTGCTGTCTGCAAGAAGGAGGATTCCTGTGTTACCATGAATCAGCAAATGGAAGACTTGTTTAGTTGAGCGTTCTCCTGCTCGTGTTGTGGGAGGGCAAGAAATGAACAGCTGAGCCTCTCAGTGTTGTCTCCCAGGGGCATGGAATGTGCCACTTCCAATTGTGCACTGCCTCAAATGCCACGAGGAAAGCTATTTCCAGGAAGAGGCAAGGCCCCTGACAGGTGTGGGACACCCAGGAGCCGAGCACTGAGCTGCAAAACACGAGGGCCACTCCTGGCCTGTGCTGAGAGGAGCCCTGGAGCTGGGGAATGTGCAGAATGTGGAAGTGCAGAGAGCTGGCCTTGTTCTGCCTGTAAGGGGACCCTCTGCTTGTCACACCAGAGCCTGTTTCAGAGCTTTGGCAGCACCAGCTGAACACCTTAATTGTTTACTCATGGAGTGAGTCCTGGCTGGTTCAGCGGCATCTGAGGAGGAGCTGCTCCCGTTTACCAGCTCTGGGAACAGGGACTGAACCCCAAACTTGGAAGGCAGCATGTGAGAAATCAGATCAGAATTCATCTGTGGGAGAGGCACAGCAGGCATGCTGGAAAAGCTGCAGGGACATTGAAAGGAAGACAAGGCAGGAGGCACAGCAGGGGTCTGTTGATGGGCAGTGTTTTCCTGCACCTAAATTTGTGTTTCCTCTGGATGCCATGAGCCAGATGCAGCACTGAGCAGCCAGCAAGAGTTTAGTTTCTGCAACTAAAATACTACTGTTGGCAAAACAAAATGATGCTGAGGAATCTGCTTGGTGTCTCTAAATGTGTGTTGGTGGGTGTCTGAGGCAGCCATGACCCTGTCAGTGTCTGTCTGGAGGTGCTTGTCAGTCCCACAGCCCTGGAGAATGACAGGTGTGAAGCAGGATTTAACAAGGGTTCAGATCACTGCTGATAAATCCAAAAGACACTGTCTACAAGTGTGTGCTCCTATAGCATAAGGAGCATTAGGCTGGGCTGTCTGTGAGCTTGTTGAGAAGAGGTTCAGGCCAGTGGCTTCTGCAGCTACTAAGGTTAATAATGTAGTGAGCTGTTTCCACTTGAAGTTGGCTGTTAAAGCCAGCCTGGCTTTGTGTCCTCTGCTCAGAATTCCCTGGAGAGATACTGTTGCAACAACTGCTACAAGGGGCAACAAGGAATTCACTCTGGTAGGATTTCTGAGTCAGCAAGCCCAGCACAGTTATCAAATAGAGGAAATACAATCAGCTAAACTGCTTCCTTTTCAAGCAGTTGCTTGTTTTGCCACATGAGTGCTCTGAACAAATGTCTCTGCCCAGGCAATAGGCTTTTGTGCAGTTGCAATCCCTGTTCATTCATATCCTTAGCAGCCAAAGCCCCCTGGAGACTGTTACTATACAGAGTCACTCTAAAGTGCCCACCAGCTTTGCATAGTTCAGAGCTTAGTGGATGAGCAATGGTGCCCTGGGTCCTGCCTGGCCAAGGATGGACTCTGTGCAGCCCCTGCCTTCCTGGGAGCAGTGCAGTGCCTGTGGAATTGTGAAGCATGTCCCAGTTGTGTTGCTGCAGGCTGTGTGCTTTGGCATAGGTGTGGCACTTGCCCTTTGCTGGGTAAACACATCCCACCTTCAACATCCTGACCCTCTCCCCATCCGGGAAGTCACTGGCTCATCAGGTTTCAGCCCGTGTGACACAATTAGAGCCTCATGTAAAAATCTAGACATCCTGCTTCAGTCAACATCCAAGTGCTTGAAGCCACACAAGGCAAGGCTGTGCTTTGTAAAAAATAAATACACCACTTAATTTCTCCACATTGGCAATTGAATAATTATTTTTTTCTCCCCACTTTCACCCTCCAGCACAGGGCAAGATCTGTCTTTCTTCAAATAGCATCTTGTCTTGTCTCTGTACTCCTAAGGACTTCTTTCTGCTGGAAGGAAAACTCCAAAGCCTCTGCACTGTTAAGATGTGGCACTGAAACATAGCTTAGGCATGTGACTTTTATTGCATCTTTGTGCCAACTGAAGCTCCTGTGTCCATGGCCTTACATCAGCAAAAAGTGCCATTGCCAGTAACATTAATATGATCAGGGATAATAGTTCAAGGCCTTGCACTGGTGCACACTCCTAACCCAGACAGGTCAGTGGTGGAACTGCCTGCTATGTGATTAACAGACATAAAAGGGAGATGAGAAGGCATGAGACTCCTGGATTAGTCAGATGTTGACTGGGAGGGTCAGAATTAAGTCACATTTTGCTTGCACGTTTTGCAATTAGTGTTGATGGGAAAGGAAGTGAAAACATAGACAGCAATTAAATGTGGTTTTGTTAGATTCTTCTGTTAAATGCACCCAGATGTTGTGGGGGCTTCAGCTTTTGTGTAGATGATGTTCAGCATTTAAACTGAAAAAAAAAACCAAACCAACAAACCAAACAAACACACAAAAACAAAACAAAACATCAGGAAGACTGAGGTTGTGTTCTCAAGTATGTCACTCTTCAAGTATTTGGATACCATCATCTGGAAAAGGGTCCAGCACAGTCACAACTGAGCTGGTTGATAAAATGGGGGGGGGTGGAATATGGTGGCACACAGTCTTAGGTCTCTCTATTTCTGCTCTCTCTATATTTGCAAGGAAAAAAATGAAGGGACCTGTTAATTTTGGGAAACAAAATAACCCAGTGTCTTGGAAAGGCTCTGCAATCATCACTAGAAAGACTAGGTGACTTCAAGGTGGGGCTCCATAAGTAGAAAAGTGAGATATGATAACCAGGAAGTCACAGTCAGTCTGTACCCTATAAAGATAAATGTTTTAAGTTACTGGATAAAAAACCCAAATGCCTCCAATGGCAGACTGTTCTGCTGCCTGCTGATGCTCTGCTCTAGTGCTTGCTATCAATAAGCTTCTCATTTGGTGATGAACTGGGCCACTGCTGAAACTTCTCTTGTGCCTGAAGTGAAGGGGTCCCTTCTTTTAGCCCAGTTGTTATGGGGAAGGAGAAAAGCCCAAGATCCAGAAACTAGATGCTAGGGAAGGTGTGTTATTTTACTGCTTGGTTCTGCTGTTTTGCAATTAGTTTGTGTTAAGAGCTGGTACAAAAATCTGCTGACAACCATCACATTTCTGCCAAGGCTTCTAATGCAAGCACAGGGCAACAGATGGTGTGCCCAGAAGCCTACAAAATCATTGTGAAAATTAAGGGAAGAATGAAATTCTAGAGGAACTGTGTTCTTTTCTGAAGGATGCAGAACCCTAACAGTGCAGGGCAGCATGAGGTGCTTAAGGAGGACTATCCTGCAGGAAAAGTTGTGGTTATTCATGAGCTTTGCCTGTGTCCAATTAACTGAAAACCAGGTGACCTCAAGATGTGAGGTGACAAGCAACCATGGCATGGACAGTTAATCCAGAACCACCCTGATAATCTCCACAAGGCACACAGAGACCCCAGCACAGTGACACTCCTGGCACCACGTATGCAGAAGACCAAACCCCACACCACTGGAATGCACTGCAGGGAAGAATAAGCTACTTGCTTCAGGCCTCTTCTCTCAGCTGGTGACAGAGCCAGACTGAAATGTCCATGGTTAAGTATATAAGCATGTGTGTGGATCTATATTGTATATAGTTAGCACTTGCTTAATTGGGTGTCTGTGGAGGAAGACAAGCACGGGAGAAAAAACAGAGCAGATTTTTCAAGGGATGGGAAACAACAGGAAGGGGGGGAAAGAGGGAATAACAGTAGCAAGGCATTCAAGGGACTGGGATACTTGTCTATTTTTGCATCACAAAGGAGGATTCAGTGAACCTTTGCACCAACTACCTCCCAGGAGGCAGAATGGTGTGTTTGCATGCCCAGGTGTGTGTGTACTAGCAGCACCTGAGGAGGAGCCTGTGTTAGATCAACCCTTTTCCCCAAACCTGCAAATGCTTCCTGGTGCTGGATAGTGCTGAGTACACCTGCAGAGAGTTACACAAATGAACCTGGGCTGCTGATCTTCAGTGCTGACAGGTTTTCCCAAAGTCACCCTGCTTGTATTCTCAGAAATTTATTTAAATCCTTATTTCATTCACATTTACAATTCAAAACTACCCCAAAAAGAATGAAACCATAGCAGCAGGTTGCAGCTTCTGCTGTCACCTGCCCTCCAGCCTGGCTTTTCACACTCCTATCAGCTGTTGGCACAAGTGTCATGACCTGGATTCAAAGATGCTTTTAAAACTCTGATTGCATGGCCTACTTTCTGCTATGGAAATGGGGCCAGGTGGATTCTATATTTAAAAGCCAGCTAAAGACCATGGCTAAAATAGCTGACAACATTACCAGAGCACTGGGGCTTAAAGGGTTTCAGGGTGCCTCTGAGTCTGAGAGAAGTACTGGCTTTATCTCAGGGGTTTACATTTATTTGCTAACAGGATTTTTAGGCATCTCAACAGTGTTGTGTCCTTCAGCCTCTCCCCTGATCATCCCTGAGGCAGTTGCTCTCACTGTTTTTGTGTGTAACTCTCACCTTTTTAACAGAACACCAGTTTGCCACTAAACTGACATCCATGCACCACCAAAGAAGATACAAGCCATTTTCAAGTACCCTAAAATGACAGTGGAACTGGGGAGAGATGCTCAAGTAAAACAAGGACAGCATGACTCTTGTGAAACTGTCCCCTGTGGCAGTTGTATTTGAAGCATAAGATCTCAGTTCTTTTAGTACCAACACAGCTCCTCTCCTTTTCTGCTTTCCTAAATTGTTTCTCACTCCTGCTGCTCTCTCTTCCAGGACATACTCCTGCTTCCAAGTGCCTGCCCACACTGGAGCTGAAGCATTAGCTGGATTTTACCTTCTAAATACAAGTAATACTTCCTATTAAAGGATTTGCTGGGCTAGACCACAAGAATGACACAAAGCATTTGATTTTGACAGAGCCAACTGTGCCAGCAACACCTGAAAAGTTCATAAAGGAGTAAAGGTGGTAGGTACAAGGTTTTGTCCCTCTCTTTTATGTATATAGTTTTTACAAATGGATTTATGAAGCCCAGAATTAACAGAAATACTGAGATGATTTCTTAAAAGGTTTCTGGAGTGGAAATATCAAGTTTTCTACTGACCAGATTTATAACTTAGTCCTTGCAGAATTACACCTTTCCCTAATTCTGCAATGAACCCTCTGTTCAACTTGGCTGAAATGCATTGAATTAAATGAGATTTAAAGATTTGTGCTTTTATGCTCCAATAGTTTCAGGGGTAACAGCTTGGTCTGGGTATAGGGCATGAGAGAGCTGGGGCTCTTTAGCCTGGAGAAGAGGAGGTTGAGGGGGGACCTCATTAATGTTTATAAATATGTTAAGGGTGAGTGTAGAGAGGATGGAGCCAGACTTTTCTCAATG
>JAOEGS010022406.1:0-89580 GCA_025447755.1 Corythornis vintsioides | reverse complement strand
TATGTTTTTCATTATTTGTTTTCAGCTTTTTTTTTTTTTGGGTTTTTTTTTTTTTTTTTGAGATAATAGTATCTGTGTTATTTCTTAAGTAGTTCGGGAGAACTGCTAAAACTTTTCAAACATCAGTTTTCTATTTGCCAAGCTTGAATACTTACTCATCAGAGCTAAACCTGTCATATGACAAAATTTACTTATAGACAGAGTTGATTTAAGCCCCTCTTCAGGTTTGGCTATTTGGTTGTTGGGATTTTTTTTTCACTTTCTCCCTTTGTTGTTGGTTTTTTTTTTTCCCTCTTTCCTTGTCCTAAGACAAATGGTCAGAATGAACAGGTAAATCAGGAAAGGAATTCCACAGAAACTATTTCTGTTTTCAAAGCTTAACTATCTGCCAATACCAATATTCAGTATTAGCTATGGTAATTAATATATTTGCTGTGTTTACACAGCACAGTAGATCCGTTTGCCTATTTTTCATCTCCTGTCCAGGTGTTTAGTGTATCTTCTACATGTGTTTAGAAAGAACAATAAAAACCCATATTCAAACTGCACTGATAGAAATTTGTATAGGGGAGCAGCTCTGTGCAAACTGTTCCTGACTGCTAATGCTACCTTAGTTCAGAGTACTGGTGTTCTCCAGATCATAAGGATGAAAAGCTGTTTTGGAGTACTTAAAGTAAAATGCAGTGTTATTTTAGGAATCTGTGACAAGAGTCACTTTTAAAAAATAACTCTCCAGGAATTCAATGACATATTTTATCATAGTTTAATATGTGATTACCTGTGTATTTGTTCAAAGTTAGCAATGGCTTTTTGGTGCAATCTGTAACAGCTTGAAAATACTAATTTCTGAAATTCTTTGGGACAGAACTGTTTTATCAGTATTTTATTGTTCCACTGGGGCAGCTTCTTGCTTTCTATGTAGCTTACTTTTTTAAAAAGCCATTGAACTTTGTATCAGTTGAGAAGTCAGCATTTAGAGAAAATGTGAGGTAGATTGTGTGAATGGGAGTAAGTCAAGTTGCAGTTTCTTTGTTAAACTGGGTATGCAGCAACTGGAGTTTCAGTGAGAGAGTTAATGACTGCAGTAATAATGGATGCTTCAGACAAGTGAAAGCTGGTGCCATGATAGTTTCTGTAATGAAGTAATTAGTTCTGTTTAAAGATTGCTGCTAAGAAGATAACCTCCATTCTTTACAAGCTTTCCATGGGAGACATTCCGTCTATTTTGGTAATCTTTCCAGCACCTAGCAAAACACCTTACAAGCTATTAAGACCTAAAGACAATTCATAGTTCACTAATGTATTTAATAAAACTCAGAGCCTTGTGCAGTCCTCCCTAGACATGTGACACCGTGCAATTGCTTTCAGTAATCAGATTGTCTAGTTTGGAAATGAGCTAGTGATCCAAATATGTACACTAGCTACTTTTACTCTGTCAGCCTGTGACTGTGAAAGGCTGACAACAAAGTGGATGAAGTATCTATATAAGGGTATTTTTGTCTTAAAGACAGTCAAGTCAAAAATAATGTACAGCAACAAAATAATTTAAATACAGCTTGTAAAGACCCAAAGGAGCTAGTTCCTTAGTAGACACAAATAGCCCATGATGAATAGAAATCACCACAGATTTACATCATGTGAACATCTGGAGCAACTGTTAAGCTTGAATCCATGGAAGAGAAGTTTAGACTATGGGCAGACAGAACAAAAAGAGCAGTCAAACAAAAAAAAAAAGGCATTTACATAGAAGTATTTTCCCCATGTAGACTGACTGGCATGATTTCAGACTGAAATGACTGTGTAAATGTGTTTGTACACATGCATATATTTAAAAAAAATACGTTGGTTTATAGCTCAGTCAAGTTTTCTACTCTATGGAGTAAAAGAGTTGAAGCTACAAAATGAAGGAGTTACAAGAATATTCTGTTTAAAATCAGAGTAGAACCAGATTTCTGGCTGATCCAAAGTGGTAGAATACTATGATAGCTAATGGAACATCAGTTTATGCTGTTGGATTTGATTCTCTCTGGGTTTGCTTTCATACTTTTCCATAAAACTGAATAATATATTTAGCATGAGAGAACCACTTTTGTGGGCCTGTTAAGCAAGTGATGACATGGAGGCTGAAAACACTCGAGTCACAAGATGGTTGTAAGGGCTTTGGAGCCTGAGCTGGGCTCTGTCCTTCCCAGGAAAACGGACAGAAATTACTCCAATCTGGTGCCACCTGGGAGCTCTTTTATCTCCTAGTATAAGTGCTCCAGCATGGCGGGGCTTATCGCCAGTACTTTGTGTCCTGAGCTGACTTCAGAATGATTTGGTTTCTCAGCTGAGATTAGTTTTGCATCAGACTCATTGCCTTGGTCTCAAGGGATTTGCAGACAAATTAGATTTTCCATCAAAAACTTTTGTCCCTTTTCCATTTGCAGAGTGATCAAAAGTATAAATGGCCCTTCTTTTGTAGATATATCATGTTAAAAGGTCAACCTTGGATCCCAAATTTGCAGTGTCTTTTCCATCTTATGGTGTCATGGCATGTCAGACAATTAAAGCAACACTTGTTTATGGACAATAAAAAAAGAGGTGCCCACATTAAGCACTTCTGTATGAATTGCAAGAAATTTGTCACCAAATCATCAGTTTTGATACCCTGTCTAATCAATGACAGCATCCAGCAAGTTTGAGAAATAAGAGATATGTCAAGTCTTTTAGTTAAGATAGAGTTGGGTTGTTTTTTTTTTAAATTATTTTCCTGAATCAACTATCTAACACTGGGGTGAGCACCAAATCACCTGAAACAATACCAGTTAATCCTGTTCTGGGTTATTCTCTTTTTGGACAAGGTATACTTTTATTGATTTTGTAGCATTTACTCCTGGAAGCAACAGACATGTCTCCTTAGATAGGGCCATCTTTCACCACAGTTGTAAACTCAGCCCATATAACAAGTTTTTCAGGTATTTCTCTACTTTTGGACAAACAAGACAGAGCATCCGGCTCTATTGGTAAAGTACACATATCCAGGAGTGTGTCCCAGCATTGAGCCTCCTTGGCATGCAAGAACCTGTGTCTGATCTAGCAAGTCCTCCAGAACAAGGTGGCTGCATTCAACCTGCCTGTCAAGTGTGGTTTTGATGGTGCTTGAACAACTGTGCCAAGGAATAATTCTGATAGCTGTTAGCTGACATAAGACAAGTGTGGCACCAGTGCAGTTACAGTACCCTAGTTTGTGCTTATTCCATCACTTTGTTTCCTAAGAGAGGTATCTCAAAGAAAAAAACAATTTCAGTAAAGTTTCCTTAAAGTGGATTTAAGGGGAATTAAAGACTTGCATAAGGCAATACTTAAGGACCTGATCTTACTGTATTAGGCAGTGAACAGTGGCATTAGTATTGGAACTAATGAACATGGGAAAAATGTAAGGTATTTAAAATATGCCAGCATTTTGTATATCAGGAACCTTTGAAAAAAAAAAAAGAGCAGTAGGGAAAGGATATAACAATCCTACTCACAGGGTTACTCAGATCAGTTATTCAAGTTGAGCACTGATCTTAGGGTTTATGCCAAATAAGATTGCTTCATTTGTCTGTTTCTCTTCCATATGGTGGCTTCCTAACCACCACTTTTGCTAGTAAAGCATAAAGTTAATAGTTAAAGTTTAATAATCTTAGTGATTTTCAGTAACATTGAACTATTTCTATATTTTATTTTGATAGTTGGTTTAAAGATGTGCATACACATTCTCATGCACACTTGCTCTTTATCACACAATGGTGCTTTTCTATGCTCACTCACTTTCCTATGCCCTTGCTTTCTTGCATCAATGCATCACTTTTTGTGTCCTTATACCCATTCTCATTGACATGTCCCCAGTCCCATGTTACCCTCTTTCTCATGATGTTGCACACTTTCTTTCAACCTTGTTCTTGCTTTCTTATGCTCTTATGCTCACTTTCTCTCACCATATCTCTTAGACATCCTGTCTTATTAGTGCTCTCTGTCTACCTCGCAATCCTCACCTCACTCATTCATGCTCCCTAATTGGTGTCCTTGCTCTTCTGTCCTCTCTCTCTTATGACTTCTCTCTCCCCTTATGTTTCCTCTCTCTTTTATTCTTGTCTCACCTTTTTATTTCCTTCTGTCTCCACATATTCTCTTCTCCCCTTTTTTCTTCTTCTTGTTTCCCCCCCCTCTATCGGTCTAATGTGCTCACTCTTTTAACTCCCTTTTTTGTGTCCTTATTCTTTTTGGTGCCCTTCCTCATTCTCACAATCTTGCTCTTTCTTGCATGCTTGCTCTTCCTTGTTTTTTGTGTTCTGGCTTTTTCATTTGTGCCCTCACACTCATCATTTCTCAAATCCACTCTCTCATGCAAGCCTTATCTCTTTCTTTTGCCCTTTATATTTTTCTGTCTCTCTTCCCATCTACCTAGCTCTCTTTCTTTCACACATACTTGCTCTTTCTCAGAGTTGATAATGCCCTTTCTTGTGCTGATTCCTTTTCTCTCAACCTGTTCTTTTTCTCCTGTACTTACTCTCTTTCTGAGAACCTCCATTCTCACGACCTCGCTACCTTTCTTGTGATCTCACACCCTTTCTCTCAGTCTCATCCTTGATCCTTCTCAAACTCTCACACTCATTTTTTAAAGAGTTTCTTCTCTCCTTCTGCTATACTCTCACTAGGTTTACTATTGCAGCCCCTCTCAATCTATTTTTGAGCTATCTTCTGACTCTTTTTTCCCCTCATTCTTCCTCATTGTTGCTCTCTTACAGACACTACCTCTAATTTACCATCTCTCACACAGGCAAACTTTTCCTTGCACACAAGCTCATTCTCACATGCTAGCTCTCCTTGCTGTGCTCTCACACACACACCTCTTTTTGTGCCCTCTCTTTCGTACACATGATCCTGCTCTTTCTTGTGCCTACTCCTTTTCTCAGGCCATTACATCCTTCTTCTGATGGTGCTTCCTCTCTAACACCATCGTGCCTTTCCTTGTGACTTCACACCCCACCCTTTCTTGTACCCTCACACATACCTTCACGCTTGCTTTCTTATATGTGTTTTTTCTTCTGCATGCCATAAAAACATTACTATTCACTCTCACAGTTTCTCTCGTTATAATTCAGTCTCCCTCACTTCCTCTCTTCACTTTTTTTATGTTCTTCACCTGTTCTGTGTTCTTGCTCTTCCTTGTGTACTCACTTTTTCTCGTATTTTCTCGTGTGCACTCATGCTCTCGTGCTCCATTTCTTGCATGTATCCTTTTTCTTATGCCTTCATTGTTTATCATGTCCTTTCTACACCCCATGCCCTCATTCCATCACATGCACTTGCCCTTTTTCCTGCATTTTTTTCCCTGCTCTTCAGCCCTTTCTCACACCCTTGCATTCCATCTTTCTCACGAGCTTTCTCTTTCGTGTTTGCACTCTTTCTCAAAGTCTTCCTCTTTCCTTTGAGTACTTATTCTTGCATGGTCAGTCCCCTATGGTCTTTCTCTGTCTTGCATTGTCTCTCCCCTCTCCTTTTCTTTCCAATTCTTTTCCCTCTCTTATTATTGCTCTCCCCCTCTTTAAATACTTCAATTTCAGTTATCTCTTTCAACTTCTTGCTCTCTCCTTACCCTCTTTCTCCCCCACCCCACTCTACCATGCCTCCACCATTTATATGAACTCTCATTGATGCCTCCATTTCCTATTTAATATTCTTTTAACCAAAGTCCTGTATTATTCCTTATGGAGGAAGAATATAGCTAACATTTTACAGTGCAGAATCCTGAAAGTTTGTAACAATGTTTTAAACTCAACATTTTTATTTAGAAATGCTTAATCCCCAACTGCAGACTGGGAGCCTGAGCCATCACTGCTGCATGGCAACATAGTCACAGTAAGAAAAAAAACTACTCTTACAAATAAACTCAGCTGTGCCAACACCCAGGCTCCGGTGGCTGTTAGGAGCAGAAGCCATGTGTAGTGTGTTTCAAACCAAGTACCACTTTACCAGGAAGAATTAACTCATTAGTTCCCAGAATAAATTCCAGTATGTAACTAGCATTTTCAAGAGGTTCAATATGTAATATTTCTCACACAACATTTATCAAAACTTTAGTAGGCTGAAGCAAATAAAGACCCATAGATAAACATTGTGGTGGCAAAACTTAGTCACATATTTGAACTGCTTTTACCAGTCAATAATATTGTGTGTAGTTATACATATGATAACTTCAAATATGTATGTTTTTATCTTCTGTATTAGAGAACAAATTTTTTTAAATAATGATATACCATGTTAATTTCAATGTTTTTGCTCTGCTATAAATTTGATTTATTCCTTAACTAATGGCATTAAAATCAGTAATCAAAATTAGTTAGAAAATTATTCAGTGAGGATCCAAGTGGCAAAATCTAAAATCTAGGATCATTACACCAAGTGTCTTAGTTTTACCATCTGCTTTCATTGAATTATGGAATGATTATATGTATATGTAATCCTGGCTCTTGTGGGATAAATGTGAAAATCTTTTTGCTAAAATGTTTATATTCATGATAATTGGGAAAAAAAGAATCCTTATGTGGGCATTATAACATAGAGTTGGAAAAACTGAATGCAAACTGAATTTATTTTTAATTCTAGCCATTCTCATTATTTTGGGGGACTAAATAATGACTCTCCCATTCTGGCAGCATAGTTTCAATTTATTTCTAAGGAGTAGGGTTACATTTCTACACTAAATGAACTCTTTTTTTTTTTTCCATAAAGAAGTAGTAACTATAAAACACTATTATGTTTTATTTAAAAACTTAATGGTTTATAGTTTTCATAGTTTTCACAGGAATTTTAATATAGTGTTCAGGTGGAAATGTACACATGATTTTTACTCCTGAGCAAATAATATTAATTTTTGCTGTACCCTCATTTTTACTTCTGCCAGTCTTTGCATCTAAGCCATAATACTGTGAACTCCAGCATTTGGGTACATATTTTAATCAATTTATATATTTTTTTTAGGTAAATAAATAAATAAAATATTCCAAAACACAGGGGAGGAAAATCACTCACTATCTTGAAATTCACAGAAACTGCTTGCTTTAAAATTATTGTTATTATCCTTTTAATGTGTTTATGAGTGTTCATCCTTGAACATCTGTTTGAATGTATTTTAGGAGGGCTCGATGGACAGCTTGTATGAGCCTGTCCCGGAACATCAAGAACCCAAGGATACCACTGCTACTGAGAGCCGGCCGAGCACTCCAGGGAGCACACATGTAAACTGTGGACCACCTGATAGGTCTATGTCTTTGGTAAGTAAAATTTAATTGAAAAGTGTGCAATGTATTTTGCAAGAAACTTACTTTGTACACAGGCACATGTGTGGCTTAACTGTCAGTTTGAACTATTTAGGTTCTTCAGAGCCATTGTTCAAATCTCATCTCTATAGCCAATGACCTGAATTCTATCCAGTCTTAACAAGCACATTTAAAAAAACAGGTCATGAGTTTCTATGCAGCTAGCAGCAAAGTGAGATTAGTGCAGCCTCACTGTATGATGGAATTTCTCTTTGCAAGCAATAGCTTATGAGAATACTGGGTATAGATATTAGTAGTTTGTCTCTGCAGCGTATACTATTGGTGTCTTAATTACAAAAAAACCCCCATTTCTAAAGTGTGAGCTGTATGAATTTTATAACTGATGGTCTCTGGAATAATCTTTATATTTTAAAAGACCTCATTAGGCAAACACATGAAGGAGGTTGTCTTCTGGGTTGTTTTTTTTATTTCATAATGTTATCCTAATTAATCATTTATTATTGGTATATTATTGGTATATTATATCATTAGCACATTGACAAATACTTTAATACAGTATATTAAATTTAATAATATTTTTCATTTCGTAATATCTGTTCTCTGCTTTACAATGCTTCTTCTTTTATAATTACCCTTTCTAACTATAGCAACATATGATGCAATCTGGTGAAGGACTAAAGAGAAAACAAGATGTTCATTGTCCAGAGAGAGACTGTCCTCCCATCAGAAATAAAGCCAGGCTTTGCCCATGTGCACTCTGGGTTAGGCACCATGTACCTGTGAGACTGCTGGACCCATGGTGTCACAAAGCAGGTTTGCACCCAGCACTTGCACAGAGATAGTGCTGGAGCTGGTGGGATAGGAGCATGTCTGGGGAATGGTGGCATGCACTAAAGAAATTGTAGTAACTATTCTTAGGCCCTTCTACTGCAGCCATCTGACTCAGCATATATCCCTCTCTCCCAGATAATCATCCTGGTGCTTTGTATAATATTATTACTGGTTTTGAGAGTGTAGCTATGCAGAGATCTTGAGATGATTCCTCATGGCATCATCACAGATCTGTGAGCCTAGGCTCTGAAATATGCCTACGTTATAGTTTTGCTACAGTAGGTGGGAGATGCTCTCCTGTATGACAGGTTTCTCATCATTACAGGTTGTGACCTTGTTATTAGCAGAACAAGCCAAGTCTACACTATTCCAGATAAAAGTGTTTAATCATGGTTGTGAAATATGGCTGTAAACCTGAACTTGACATGCTTCAGTTGCATGAAGCTCAAGCTATTTAGCTAGGGCTGTGTTACACAACCATATTTAAACATGCCATTCTACTAACAAGGTGGACATTATAATTCAGCTCCTACATCCATTCAGTCTTTTTTTCCCTCTGCTGTGACTACAAACCAACTTAATGACAATTACACTAATGTTTCCTTGTCCAATAGTTGTTTATCTGCTAGGAACTGTACTGTAGATGAAGTAAAATGAGAATTAAAAGCAGATTCACAAACTAAAATGAAAATTAAAGCAGAATTGAATTTTTGGTTTGTAGCCAGCATGTAATATATGATGTCTTAATATACCTTGGAATAGATAACTACTGGAAATTATCCTTTATCTTGTCAAGGTATGGTAAAGAGACATCCACAGCACTTTGCTCTACTATGGTTTTCAAAATGTTTAAGACTAAGAATTAAAACTGCAATGATCATAATTTGTGTTGGGCTTATTTTCTTGTTTTCTCTTGTTTCATTCTGGTTTGATTTGTTGTTGGTTTGTTTTTTTTTTTTGGCACCATTGTTTCAAACTCTTCGTTACTTGAATATAGAACTAATCTTCATTTCTTTTTTTTTTTTTTTCTAAATAAAAGTAATCATACTATCCAATGCAGAATTTTATTTTCGTTAAGCCAGCCTAGAGAAATAGATTTGCCACTAATGTAGGATTAGAAAATCTTGTATGTTAATCTGAACAAATTGTAGTGAAATATTTTCCATGTTACTCAGTATATATTTTTCATATATACTGTATAGTCCATGAAGATGCATGTACAGCAGTGAATAGAAGAATCCAGAACTTTGGTTTCTGCTACCCCTTACCATTTTTTTCTCTTTCCTAAAGGGGATATTTTAGTGATGGCACATTTATTTGTCACTAAATCTAAAATTTATCATCAATAAAAGCAATGCTAAATGGGTGAGCAGGCTTTTGGCTCACTAGATAGTAACAAGAAGCTTCCTAAGACTGGCTGTGAGTTTATTTTGTTCTGAGAGAATATTCAGCTCAGCACTTAACTAAAAATAATGGCTGGATGCTGTGTCACTGTGTTGGCTGTAGAATCAACATGATTATTTATAAAATGCTGTCTAGAAATGGAAAACAAGATTAGTGATGACGTGTCAGCAGCAAGACCTGTGGAAAAATGTTGCTAAGGCCAAAGGACTATGTGTAATCTTATCTGCTATTTCTAGCATGTGAGTTATTAGAGCTACACCTTGGATGAAGCCGTTAAGCTTATTAACTGAGCCCATTTGTACTTCTCTCCCATTTTTAATTCCGTCACTTGGTTCCAAGCTACAGGGCAACCCCCACAGCATGATAAATTCAGAACATTATTGGTTCCCTCAGGCCCTGATACAACCATCTATCATTATTCAGTAATGCACGTACTTAAGTGCACTGCTAAGTAGGTGTGGGCTCGAGTGTATGTTTAAATGGTTGGCTGAACCATGGCCATACAGATTCCACAGAGCTGTTAAATCTCCAGAGGGTGGTGGAGCAGCCTGGCATGGCAGATTTCCTCCTTAGGAAGCTTTACTGTCTTCCTTTTTTCTATGTAACTTCGGAAATCAAGAGGGCAGGTGTTCAAGGTCTGCTCCCTTCAACATAAAATCAGAAGGCTAGGGCTAGAGGAAATTTTGCCATATACTGCATCAAGGTAGTTATTTTCTTGTCTGTTATGATTTGGACTAATCGTGTTTGGGCTGTGACATGCTTCTGGAGATGCAGGAAACATAGGGTACTGTGGTCACTGAAGCTGTGCAGGACAGTTTCAGTGAACATACATTTTGAGCACCTTTCTGAACTGTGATTATTTTTGCTCCTGGCCAATATCTGCCCAAATGACACATCCTGGATGAAGAATAATCTCTCTTTCATGTACACTGCTCTTTGTCTTCACATAACTTAGAAGACCTGTTCAGTGTGTAAGATGTTTTTCCTTGGACGTTCCCACACCACATTGCTGTGGTGCTAGCTTGTGCCTGTTACACACATGTGCCATATAATGAATTATTTGGGTACTCTTTGCTTGTAACTATTATTAGTTAGTTATATTAGTTATTAACTAGGAAACAAAATTTGTACCTCTTGTAGCTTGGTGTTACAGTTTTCTACCTCATGAGTGGTTTTTAGCTTCTCAAGAAAAGTCTTCAGTATTTTTTATTTCTTTTTTAATATTTCCTGGCAGGTTGCAGTCACCAAATGTCATGATATCCACATATTTTTCATCTGCTGACCATGATATGATCAACTACCCTGTATATCAAAAAGAGTGCCAAATAATTTATCAGTCTTTCTAAGTTATTGCCAGGGAAATCACAATCAGTCATGACACCTGCTTTAATCTGCAGTGTTATAATTGACATTTGATTCCAGTGAGGGTAAGAAGAGGGCTCGTTATCTGAAATTATAATTTCCCTGCTTGCAAATCTTAACAGTCACAGGCGCTCTAGCTTTCTTAGCCAGCTGGTAAACACGAGAGGGACTCACGCAGTTATTTAATTTAGAGCTATGTAATAAAAAACAGGGTGGAAAGGGCTTTATTAATAATTCTATATTGCTGAATTTCCACACGTGCAGCTTGTTTCTAGAATTGTTCATATTTAGTTAGGGAAGGATTCTTCCCATAAGCAAGGTAATTTTGGAGAATGTTGAGAGAAGAGTCTAGATGCACCTTAATTTACATTCTAAGATAAGACATGTTTTTAGAACATTTTTTTTAGTTTATTTTTTCTTTTCTAGTTTCAGATTAACATTACATACAATTTTAAGTGTAGTCAAATAATGAAAAGGTACTTTCAAAAAAAGTACAAATGAGTAATTCATTCTGGTACCCCAATTTGGCCAGCTGATTCAGACATAGAAGGAAGACAGATGTTAAAAAATATGCACCAATTTTAAGTGGAATTCTAAACCCACCATCATATTTCATTGTGATACTGCATCCCATGATATCCAGTGAACTCAGAGCAGTATGACTTCAATGTATGATGTAATGCCATACATGCATCTTTCACTGGATTTTAAGAAACCAATGCTGAAGCATTGGATTCAACTCATGGAACAAAAGATTAAACCTACAATTTTATGTTTCCTGTTCCACACCAGGTGTTTGTCATGTGAAGATATGAATTAATAATCTTTCCAGCTGTATGACCACACTGAGGTTTAGAGAGGACTTTGTCTCTTTTTTTTTTTTTCACTGAATCATATACAGATTCTAACTTAAAATATCCTTTGGTTTTTGGCTTCCAGACATAATGCCTCCTTTAACAAGCCTGTTTGAAATAAAATATTTTATTTTTCTTTTAGAAGATGTGATACTTCATGTTAAAAGAAGCCTTAAAATAACTTTTTCAACATTTTTTCAACTTCTCTGCATGCCTGTGCAACTCATCTAGTCACTTCTTTAGAGCTATTGAAACAATTTGTCTGAAGACTAAAATGCTGATTTTTTTCAGCAAGAAGTTTATCTTACATTGCTTGCAGTTTTTCAAAGTAGAGGCTATATTCTGTATACTCTTTTGATCTGCACACAGCAGCTGTGAACAAATCTACATATATAAAAAAATTAATTCTGTGGAAAGTGCATGCAATTATCAGCATTCACAAATGTCCAGGTGTTAAGAAGGCCTCCTACACTCAGCTAAAATAACCTCAGTGCAGTAAACCAGCCTTTTCTTAATGTATTCCCCTGAAGAAGCTTAAAAAAAAAGCAAAGCTATGATGGGTTTTACCAATAGGAGAGGAAAAATATAAAGTGCTCAGTTATGCACTTACATCATTTTATGTAGTACAAGTTTGGCTTTTCATCATGCAACCTGCATGACATTTTAAAATTACTGTGGTGGATCTCTGCAGATGTAAATAGTATTACACAAAGGAAATAAATTAAACATAAGAATATGAGAAATAGGTCTCTATACTGAAGTTTTCATATTAGCAAAATAATGAATGGGTTGGGGTTTTTTTATGTCTCTTGTTGCACAGCAGATTGAAGTGAAATTCAGTATGGACTTTTTTTTCCCAGGTTCTGCTTCCAGACTGGAAGAAATAGATATGAAAGTGACACAGTGCTTTGAAATTCTGTCTCAGGAGATATCAAAATAGTATAGGGATCAGCGATGTCTTCTGTCCTAGCATGACATCCTTAGGTTTTCTTAAAGTTAAAATTAACTTCAAATCCCAGGGGAACTGCAACAGCAAAGCTGCAATGAGATGTTTTGGCATTATGTGCAGAGCAAGACACCCTTTTATTCACTTCTTCAACACCCACATAACTCTTCTTTCCAACATCTTGTCAGGGTACATATCATCTGGAGCCTGAGGGCTGTGTGATCTTGCCTCCAGGGCAGTACTTGGTTCCAATTTGGTGTCCCTTAGAGCTTTGCCAGGTCAACTCACACAACTTTCTATTTTACTTTCAGTGTTTCCTGCTCTGTTCCACATTCCTCTGCATATAATGGGGTTACAGAGTTCATGTCCTTCTGTGTCCCTCAGAAAGTCACATCCCATTGTAACACATGGGTGTTTTATCCTCATAACATTTAAAATAATCATACTATAGAAGAAATATGATAGCCATTCTTGGGGTAAGAGTATGTTCTCTCATTTTTCAGGGCAATTACAGTTATCAGCTTCTTGAGAGCAGTGGATACTGAAGCTTCCTAAATTCAGGACACCTAACTGCAAATATTTTCTGCTGCAGTGTGTCCTCCACAACTTCAGTTATTGGGGAAAAAAGAGACTGGTAATGTTAGCGGATATTAAAAATCAGACATCAAAAGTACATAATTTAATGTTTTTCCAGTGAGGAAAATATTATATTTGGATTAAACATTTTTGATTTTCATAGACTTTTTTTCTCTATCTTTTTAAAAGGAATTTCCTGACTTTGAGAACACAGTGACCAAAAAAAGAAAGTAAGTCAAGACAAGTTCAAGGTCTACACAGTGTCACTATATTTGTCTGTACTTTTCATCCTTGTTGTTTTATTAATATTTGCCAATGTTGCTTTAATTCTTATAGAGTAGATGTGTTAATGTTGCAGTTAGAAAGCAAGTAACAAGCTTGTAATGCATTACTAAAGCTCTTTTGACATGATTTCTTCATATGCATAAAGCCTTCTTCCATAATATCAGAACCAGGACAGCTAAAATCAAATGCAGTTAATCTGAGCTTGGTTTAACCATATGTCTGCTTATCTGAAAGATTGAAGTGGTAACCTATTTTATAGCATGTTTGTACCATTGACCTAATAATCTCCTGAAGAGTTTTTTTGTTTCTGTTTTTAATCCAAGTAAAAAATTAGTTGCAAAATTATTCAGATAAAGCAGGTTAGACTGTATTTTATCAAGCACATTTGTGACAGCAGCATGCTTTGCATCCATTCATTAAGATACAATATTATGGTTTGGGCTAATGATTAATATATAAGTAAGCAGAGGAATTTATTTTGAAAATTCTATGTTGGCTTCAGGTTGAAGGCTATTGCATTACTGAAGTGGCCCCCTTCAGCTGAAATCTAAAATCCTGCCTAATGGAATGATAGAGACAGATCTTATCTGTCTGTCTGTGACAGACATGAAAATCCTCAGACTTTTTTTTTTTCACTTGTGACTCCACTGTATTCAGAACATCAATATTATCTATGTCTATTGCTGAGAAACTTCAAAATAGTTAAATATTTAAAAGAAAATCAATAACTCCTTTGTCTTAAGTAATTTTTATTCTATTTCTAGTCATCTGATAAAAACACTAATAACTTATCAACTGCTGACATGGAGATGTATGTAGCCAGAGCTGTGAGATCTCAGTTATCTGTGACCAGCCAGAATCCTGTGAAAATGTTTCCAAAATTGTGTTCCATAAATACGGACATAGTTCTATCGTTCACAGTTTTCTCATCACTGTTTAACACTTCTAAGAAAGCCAAACTACTGTATAGGCCTTACCCAAGGTCCACCCTACCAGGCTCTACCAAATATGATGTAATCACCTAGCTGCCCAAGAGTCTCCTGCTTACAGCAAAACTAAATCTGCCTCAGGAATAGAAATAGTAGTCTATATCTACAGTATCAAATATTACAATGCAAGTAAAACTATTCTATTCTAAAACTAATCCTGTAAAAATAATTTCACTCAACGTGAAAAGATTTTGTAGTGAAAATTATTTCATTGTGAGTGTCCAGCCGTCGCTATCCCGGCATGATACCCTCAATGATAATGCAGTCATTTTCACATCAGCCTTTTCTGAAGATACAGAGAAAGTGAATGATGAACTATCATTCTTTTGGAATAAGATAAGGAAGGAATAATAAATGGAGTAGCATAAATAAAATAAACAGAAATATGCCTTCACTAAAGAGTAAGAATAAAATTGTGGAACTCTGGAAGAAAAAAAAAATCCAAGGGGTTTCGAAAAGACCTAGTGTTTACTGACTGCTTAAAAAAGTAGTATTTCTGCTGCACACTCTTGCTCAGGAAACCCTTCAGCACCTATGTGCCTGAAGTTGGGAAATGGATCTCAGTGTTTGTCTTCTCTCCCTTCTGCTAATAATTGTCACAGATGAGAGAGTCTCTGGTCTCATTTGGTATAATCTTATGGCTTCATCTTCTAGCTCAGAAATTACTTTTTATTGGACATTTTATGGATAAAGCAAAACAAATTCATAGGGTAAATTTTTTGTTAATATAAAGATTTATTTTTCTTCTGTTAAGTTAGTATATGCTGTAAGTCATCATCTATAAAGCACTGACCACAGATGCAGGCGTGAGTTAGGACCATTCCTTGGTGTGAAAGAGCAAAAAAGCTCAAGGTATATTTGGGCACTAAAATAACACTCAGGGCTGTGGGGATGGTATGTTCATATGATTTAACCCAGTATTATGTTGTCAAACTTCTGACACTAATTTCTAGAAGTTCTAGAACACTTCAGATCATGTCTAATGAAAATGTGTCTTATTTTCTTCCTGATGATCTTCCTGATGCAGTTATGAATTCTTCATTCCAAAAAGAAAGTCGAATACATGTTTTTACAGAATGAAAGCACAGAAGCTTTCAGAGCTTTGTGTGGCATGTGGGAGTAGATGATTGGGTGAATGAGAAAAGCCAAGTAACTCCAATTAGAGCCAGTGGGAATTGCACAGCTAAATCCCTGTGCCCTGCTTTGAAGAATTAGTTTGAAAATATCCATATTTGATTAAATGTGCTTTCGTTTTTCATTCTGACTTTCAGCTAATGGTAAATTCTTTTAATTCTTTTAGATCCATCCAGAAGTCCATGTCTGAAAATGAAGCATTTGGTTAGTAACTGCTGAAATCATTTACTCTATACTTGCTAAACTCATGGAGCCACCTTTAATGAAGGGTCTGATTTGTTTTACAGCTGTTGGAGCAAAGGCATAGGAAAAGAAAGTATAAAATTGAGTTGTGAGTGTATTCTCCCTGCTTTCCACAGACACATTTCTAGGTATTGAAAACAAACTAGTTAAACATAGAAAACCAAACTGAGATGTAAAGAATGAGAAATATTCAACATGTCCAGTGTTTCTTTTAATCATTTCAATAAAAAAATTGAAATAGCATATTCAGGTTCCTGCCCGTTCCCATATTAAACTACTTTGCTTCAGCTCTCACAAACAAGTTAACCAAATAAGAAATTCAGGGTGTTTTTTTCAATCCATCTTGACACTGCACATTATTATCCACACTTGTGCTCCAATGGGTTCTATTTTAGAAATTGTCTATAGAAAATAATTATCAGTTTCTTTAAAAGCAAAAAAAAATATTTATTTTTTTTTTTGTCAGGGAGAACTTCTTGTTAGCATTATATTATTTATTCTGTGGAGTTTGGCTTCAGTTGTATCTAGGCCTTACTGTGTAAAAAACATTATTATATTTTCCTGTAATGATTCAGCTGTATTTCATAACAATGTGTCTCAGGTGAAAGTTCCCCTATGCTAAGGCTTCATTCCATAGCCCTGCACTGGGAAGTTTTTAATGCAGAACAGTATCATTTGGTCTACAGCATCCAGGTTGCAATGAATTTCCAGCATTTGACAGAATCAACAAGTGTTTTCATAAATAAATTTTTCTGACATAGAGTGAATCCCAACATTAAAAACAAAACAAAAATAAAAACAAACAAACAAAAACAATTAAAAAGAAAACCAAACCATATCCAACCATATAGCACAAAAACTTAATACTTATCAATATACTATGAAGCATTACCACTTTGAAGTTCACTGAGGGAACAGGAGAATGGCCATCTTATTCTCAGTCAGCCCCATTTCTCCCATTCAAGTTGAGAGATACTGGCCTAAGAGCATGTGTGACATAGATATGGGCATCTTTGATGCTACTTCTTGACAACATGCTAGCTCATTAACTGCAGAATTAAATAATATATAATTCTTGGAAGCAAAATGAAGGCACAGATGTTCTGTGACCTCCTAGGTCTTAAAAGCAGAGTTAAGATATCAATCATTCTGATCACATTTAAATAGTGGCAATGAAGTATTAGACAATAGCAGAAGATCATAAAACTTGAAGTTTCCCCACAATAAATACCATCCATCCAATTAATTTCCTACATTGTGAAATCATCAATTCATTTCCATGTTTGAGCAAATGCTACAGTGTTCTGCAAGCTTGTTTGATTTTCATTCTGATGATATTTTTATAGACTTTCCTGTTATTTCACAGGTTTGCTATGAATTCAGGTGACTGCTCTCTGTGCTTTTACTTTAGACAGGAAAAATATGAATGGCACAGTTTGGCAGGGTTCCAGGAAGCTGGAGAATGATTCGTACATCCGAAGGCACTGTCAGCTTGAAGGTAATTGCTAAACATATTTCAGCTGATTTTGCATTTTCTACAAAGTACTTAAAAGGGCACCTAGGAAAATTTCTCATTTTTCACCAATAATCTAGCTAAATAATTTGTCAAGTCCTTTTAAGATTTATCTTGTCCTCAAGGGGGAAAAAAAAAAAAAAGTAATTAAAATAAAGTTTACCTTAAAACTGAGTAGTTGAGAACACATTCCTTGACCAATTCACCCTGTGGTTCACAGGCCAAAAGGAGTTGCATTATAGTAAATTGCCATAGTCATGTTGTACAGGGCTTGCCAACTGCAGTATGAGCCTATTGTAGAAATCCATGTTCCCTATGTACTTCACACTGCTCCATTTTCCCAGGAAAAAAAACAAAACAAAACAAAAACCAAGCAACTCTTGTGACAGGCACAAAACAAAGTTGGCAAAATTTTGGAGGCAACTGTTTTGACCAATTATCTTCCTAATCCTGCTTTGATCTATTTTATTGAAACAACCTTACAGTTAATATATAGGAAGTTGCTAGTGACGCTGTTTAAAAGTTCACCAGTATAATTTCATTAAAATAACTATGAAAAATAACTGAGCAGTCACCTTGTCTATTTAAATGCAAACTGTACTTTTAAAAGTCAAAAATGCTTTGATAAGCTGCTTAGTGTTGCTTCCACGAATGGAATATGTATTTTTATTTTTTAAAGTTGAGGTGGATCCATTATAGTTGCCTAATCAGACCAAACCAGACAAGCTCAGCAGAAACATAAACCAAGATATGAGAGATTAAAGTGGATTCATATTTTGTTCTCTACTTAAGCCACAAAGTAGGAAGATGGCCATTGCCTTAATATTTAATATCTCCTGTATAAATGGTCTAGTTATCACCCACTGTTACGAGATTACACTGTTACCTAGATATGCAAATAAAGCAGAGGAGAGGGTACCAACTTTCCTTTGGATTTCATCCACTTCACCACTTGAATATTAACTCTTAAATGCTTGGAAAATAGTCCTGAAATTGCAATACCTGCTGTGTTTGCTCATGTGTGGGCAAATGGGGTTTCTTGAAACCAGAACCAGAAAGAAGAAATAACAGGAAAATTCAGAGGAACTCTGCTCTTCTGATGAACTGAGGGGAAAATGGACCTTCAGTGAATGTCATTGACTTGCAAGAGAAAAGGCTGTAGTGATACGTGAAATAAATATTAGGCATTTCTCTCCAGACAAGTCTTATTTTTAACCAAAACCGTTTTGGAATGATTCTTCAAACTACTCAGAGGGTGTCAGTTTGAAGGTGGAAAAAGGATGAATGAAAAAGGAAAAGTTTTTGACCTTCCTTCAAAGTCTTTTCTACTCAAGACTACTTTTACACTTTTAATATCCAAAAAATGTAAAAGAAGCAGTGTACATTTTAAAAGCTGACAAGTGTTGTAATTGAAAAGCAGAGGCCCAGAGGGAACAGGAATCAAACTGGCTGCTAAACAATAATCTCCCTTTCCACCACTGCAGTGAAATTACTTGTAGGGAAGTCCCCTTTCACACAGTGGTGAAAACCATTGCAAGGAGATTTACAGTGTATCACTATTGATGAAGATCATTTGTCACTATTGATCAAACCTTTCTCTTAATAGGGATAATCCTTCAAGGTTTGCAAGTCTATTGCATAACATGAATGTCTGATAGATGTAACAAGCCGTGCATGGTGACCAGCATAGTCTTCTCTGTTTACTTCAGAGTTGTATTCACAGACCTGACCCAAATCTCACTGAAATGAATAAAACCCCATCCACTGATGCTGGTAGCCTTTGGATTGTGTCCTTATTGTTGATGCATGTGCTACCTCTAGAAAAATCGGGGGGTTTTCCAGGCAGTAAAAACATATATATCCTACTGACACAATAGTAGGAATACCTGTCTTTGGTAAAAAGTCCAATCACAAATCATCAGTATCAGGTTTGCTAGCCTGAAAGCATTGTTGAAAAGGTCGACTATGCAAATCATTGGACTTCCATGAAAGAGTACTATAGAGTCAAATAGAAAAGGGCTGGCATCTCTCAGAGTTAGTGGAAGTAATCCTCCACTGCTCCAAATTGACTCCATAGTAAAGGGGCTGGTAGCCATCGTCAGACTAGAAAGAAAAGAACACAGTACCTTACATGTATCTTTTGCATTATTTTTAGTTGGGGCTTTTTTGGTGTGTTTTTGTTTGTGGATTTTTCTTTTGGTTGGTAGGTTTGTTTTTTTGTTGTTGTTTTTGTGTTGTTTTGTTTTGATTTTTTTTTTTTTAACCATATCATATTTCAGTAGACTGGGGGTCTGATTTAAATAAGAGTACTGTAAGAGTATGACTAGCAAAAGAGATCATGTCTGGAGGGGCCCGCTATGTTTTATTTTAATAACCTGCTGTTATCCATTTGGTTTTGAATGAAATTACATTAAAAGCATTGTATGCAGTCAGTCTTTCAGTCTCTGTTTTCCCACAGTTCTTTGTGATTCAGTTGCAGACAGCTACCAAATAATACTATTTTGGACTAGATTGTAAGAGGACTTGGGAACACAGGACTTAACACTGCAAGACTTAACTTTTAAAGTAAGCTTATAGAGCACAGGGCTACAGTGTGCAAAGATGTCTGCAAAATATGAAAATAAATCAGCCTGAGGACCAGAAACAACCCAGTTATGTTAATCTGGTGTTGCATAAGCACTTCTTGATGTGAGTTATGCTGCTTCTAGAAGTCCAGCTAACTCTATATTTAAATAAACAGCTGTTTGGTCAGCTGTTTTGTTATTTGATCTTAAGTGACTTCAAGAGATAACTTAAAATATGGTCATCATGGTAGATTTTGGAATGTAACACATTTTTTGGTAAAGCTTTTGGGTTTATTGAAACCCTTAAGTCTGTAGGAGAAAGATGCTGTCCTATTATCATAGAAACTCTTACAGAACATTCTAAAGGCAAACTTGTGCAATAAGATTTTCTTTGACTCATTTTTCCTCTTCCTGTGACACACGGTAAATTGTTTGATGGTGTTTTCTATGCAGCTGACCTATGGTTTCAAGGTGAAACTAGGATGTGAAAGAACTGTTACTCTTTTTGTTGGCCAATGTCCAGATTGTAATTTTTAAGTTTTAGCCTGATCTTATAACATCCAAGTTAGGAAGGATCTTCCAAGAGGAAGATTATTTATTATAGCTTTATAATTTCTATTTGCAGAAGATATGCTTTTAGGAAAAAATAACAATCCTAAAAATGTCTCTTGATCCAGAATTTGTTTTAAAAATGACATATGAAAATGCATGTGCTAACTTGCCTGTCATGGCCCTTTAATTTTTTCACTCACATTAATTTAGGGGTTTTTTTTTGTTTCGCTTTATACACACTGAGTCTTGCTTAATTCCAATGTATGCATAGGCATTTTGAGGACTACAGTCTTACTTACCTCTTTGATCATAAATTTGTGTGATCATGTTAATTTTTTTCACATGATAACTGAAGAATCTCGTTCACTTGGAATTATTCACTGTTAATCTTTCTTTTTCATTTGGCTGTAGAGAAACCAATGCAGTCTCACCTTCCTACAGTTAGCCTTTGTGAATCTATATTTTAAGTTAGCTGTCCTTTTGTCTCAGTAGCAATAAGGATGTCAAGTTAGGATTCATGAGAAAAAAACCCAACATATTTCTACTGCTTTCTAGTAACTTTGGAAAAATATTATAGCACTTTGTGCTCTGAATAGCAGATAATTTTTGTTCTACTTTTTTTTTTCCTGCAAAATTAGTGCCTGATATCTATGTGGATGGAATCTAATCACAAGGACCTTTCTAAGTAGATCTTTCAAACTATAGTTACTAAAAGTAAACTTTTAAAAGAGTTGTTTGACCTATTTCTGCTCATTGTTGTAATGAAGTCTTCCCATGCAAAGCATAAATTTAATGGACGAAATAGATTTTTTTTCTTTAAAAGCAATTTCTAATCTAAGCAATGCTGAACAGATCTCAACTGCAAAGATCATTTTTGTTCTTTTTAATATGAATATTCTACAATTTTCTGCATTAAATTAACAGGGCAAGAGGAAGCACTTGGTGGGGTTCTGGGTTAGTAAACTGAAGACTCAGTAGAGATGAAGAAGTAAGCATGAATAAGTTTTCATTATGTGTCAGATTGCCATTTTGTTCTGTAATCTTATTTCAAAATAATTTGAGATAAAACACGTGCTTAAAAGTTATGATTAACTTCAGAGAGTCAATATGTCTGCTTCAAACATCAAGTTCAATGGAAATTGTATTCCTCAGAAAAACTTAAACCAGGACATTTTAAAGCTTTTTTTTTTTTTTCTCATTATCCACAGAAGAGAATATTATTGATGATGGGATACATCTGCTGCAAGGAAAGAAGATAGAAGAAACAACATGCCAGGTGAAGGAACTACCTTTTTTTTTTAATCTCAGAATCTAAAATTTCATTAAAATAAAATGCACGTTTCTTGCTTCTATTCAGTATTTGACTAGCCTAAACTTCATACTTAGTATGCCTGTGTGTTTTTCATTCTGGCTTTAAAAAAAGACTGTTAACTAAATAAGTTGTGCACCAAATGGATTTTAATACTTAGAAAACTTTTTCTTTCACAAAACAAATACATTTCACTAAACTGATGTGCTGGAATTGTGTCTAGTAAGATAGTAAGATCTATACTAAGTCTTTAGATCAGTCTTGTATAATATTGGCATGTGTATTCTAATTCTTTCTGAATTTCTATAAGTATATACCATATCTCATCTTCATAATAAGCAAGAAGCATGAATTTCTTATATGGAAGGCATTCCTGACCAGCCTGAGGGCCTTCTACAGTGAAATTACTAGCTTGGTGGAAGAGGGGAAAGCAATGTATGTTGTTTATCTTAATATTACTAAGGGTTTCAACAGTGTCCTCTATAACACCCGAATGAAGTGAATGAAACAGTGACTAGAAAATGGACAATGAGACAGGGTGAAAACAGTTTGAACTGCTGGGCTCAAGGGAATGTGATTAATGGCTCAAAGTTATGCTGGAGACCAGTCCCCAGTGGGTCATTCCTGGGTCCAGTACTGTTTATCATCTTCATTAATCATCTGGATGATGGGACAGAGAGTTCCATTAAAAAAATTTGCAGTTAGTGGAAAACTGTGAGGAGTGGATGGTGCACCAGAGAATTGTACTTGCCTATCAGAAGGCCTTAGGCTGGAGAAACAGGCAAACAGAAACCTCATGAAGTTCAGTAAAAGGCAGTCCTGAACTTGGAGAGAAACCCTTCTTCCAATAAGGCTGGGGACTAATTGGCTGGAAAGCAGCTTTGCAGAAAAGTCCTGGGAGTCCTAGTGGGCACCAAACTGACCATGAGCCAACGATGTGCCCTAGAAGTAAAGAAGGCCAGCAGTCTTCAGGCTGCATTAAGCAGAGCATTGCCAGCAGGTCAAGGAAAGTGATCCTTCCCCTCTGCTCAGTGGTGGCATTCTGACCCACCACACATGGGTGCTGGGTCTAGTTATTGTCTCTCCAGTACAGGGCAAACAGAGAAAATACTGGAGTAAATCTACTGAAGGGCCATGAAGACCATTAATGGGTTGGAACATCTATCATATGAGAGGCTGAGAGAGTTGGGATTGCTCATCTGAGAAGAAAGAAGGCTCGGGGGTCTCTGATACATGTGTTTGTACAGAAGTACACACCCAATGGGGGGAATAGAAAGCCAGACTCTTCTCAGTGGTTTCCAGTGACAGGATGAGAGACAATAGGCACAAACTAAAGTAGCTGAAATACATGAAATTCATTTAACATAAAGAAAGCACTTTTCTACTGGCAGGGGGATGGGCGTGTGGGAATGAGGGTGGAGAGGGGTGTGTGAAACACTGGAAGAGTCTTCCTGGAGAGGCTGTAAATTACATCTTTGAAGATACTCAAAACCTCCCAGGACATGGACCTATACAACTTGCTGTGGTGATCTGCTCTGAGCAAACAGCTAGACCAGACAATCTTCAGAGTGTGTTCCTGCCTCAGCTGGTCTGTGTGAGTCTGTAATTCTATACAGGAAAATTTATGAGCAAGAGTAAATAGAATAGATGAACATTTTAGGTTTCTTTTCCCTCTTGTTCAAAAGGAAAAAAAAAAAAAAAAAAAAAAGGTAACCAAGAAAGCAAATAAGCTTCCCTGAGTGCTTCACAAAAAGTTTAATGCCTTTCCCTCTCCATTTTCTAAGCAGATGTTCTTTTCATTCCATTCCTTCTGTAAGTGCTAGAAAAGAGGGGTTTGGATGGAACAGAAGTACAGGTTGAGACACAGGAATGAGTAACACTGTAATAGTTATACCTTACCATAAAAAATAGCTTTCTGCATTTTTTTTTCATATCTTTGTTCTTGTTTGCTCATATCTGGCAGGGCTCCCTTGATGGATCAAACCTTTAGTAGCATATTGAGAAGGACATAAAATATGAAGTAATACAGTCTTTGGGCTAATACATTTTCAAAAATGTTTCATGCCTCATTTCTCACGTAAATTCTTAGGTTGCATTCAGCCTTCAAAGTGTCATTCATATTCATGAAGAAAAAAGGGTAGCATTCATTACTTTCATTGATAAGCTATAAGCACTGTCAGGCTTGCCCACTAGGGACTGCATCAGTGCTCCAGGGAAAGTGTATTCTCATGGTCTTCCTATCACGAGGACATTGTGACCAAGAAATGGATTATGTGCCAATGATGAAAGTGTATACAGCCTTGTCTTTCCGTATTTCTGAGGACCATCTCATTTTCTCTGCATTGTTAATCCAATTCAAACTCACACCCTTGGGGCTCAACATCCCAAGCAAAATGAGGCAAAATGAACAAGACCCTTTTTAGAAATGCATCAGTGACACTTGTTCCTCAGACAGGGGGTTGCTACTGAGGAAAGTCTTCTATGTCTTTCCTGCTCATTGAGAAAGGAAAGCCAAGATCTAGGACAAGACCAAATCATCCCATGATATAACATATATCTCTGCTGCTGTACCATATGCACTGTGACGTCTCCAAGATGTTATTGAATCCCAGATCACTAAGGAAGACAGCTCAATATCAAACTGGTTTCAATGAATGTCAACTGGTCTATTAATCATTTTTTTTATATGGACACAGCACTGGGTTGAAAGACTGCTGAGCTCTCAATCTCTATTCAATGACATTACACCAATCATATTTATTCATCTTATTTATGATGGATTTTTCTAAAGTTTTCACTTTCTTACTTTTCTTATCTAGGTCATAAACTATGAGCAGTGGATTCCACCACGAGTTCAGAATCCAAATGTGGCTGGTAACTGTGAAATGGTGAGTTGCCATGAAAATTCTTTTGGGTTTTGTTTTGTTTTGTTTTGTTTTGTTTTGTTTTGTTTTCATAAGCAGCTAGCAGCCTGGAAGAACATGCTGGTTTAGTAGGAATTCCTTTATTCTATGTTGCTTCCTCAAATGTTAAAAGATCTTTATCCATATCCATGTTATTAATCATTATATCTCTTTATCTTTTATAGAATACCTTATTATTGCTTCGCTATTAATCATTACATTCCTTTATCTTTTATAGAGCATTTTATTGCCCTGTGATTCCCAGGAGAAAATCTACCTATAATCCTAGCCTGCTTAGTTTGACTCTCTAGTTATTTTTTAGTAGTTGAAGTACCAGGCTAAAATAATGGGAATACATGGATCACATACGCATGGGGAGGAACATGTGAAAGAAGTTTGTACAGTGCTTGTCAACATCTTTATTAGTTTACCATGGCTTTACTGACATTTTTAAAAACATAAAAATTTAACCAAATTAAGTGCATTTTACAGAACTAACTCCTTATACAGAGTTGAAAGGTATTTATCATCATGTACTATTTCAATATTCACGATGTGCAGCAAGGGCATTACTGAAACTTTCCAGAAATTTCTACAGAGCAACAATAATAGCACCACTGACACAGTAAACTTACAGTAATTTTGTCTTCTCACTATTACACTGTACTCCGAGTTTAAGTGCATAGCTAATTATGATTAAATCTTTGCAGTTCTTTGGGAAAGGGAAACCAATTGAGGAAAAATCACAGATTAGACAGTGCCATGACTGAATTTTTTACACTGAGAAGTGACATGCTGCGCAAGTACTTTTATTGAAATTAATGCAGTTACACTGAGGAAAGAGAGTGCTCAACAGGACTAAGATTGCTGGAATCTGACCAACAGTGTTTTACACATAGATTCCAAATCACTATATTGCTGTCACCATGTTAATCCTCAAAACATCTCAGTGAGCAAAGATTGCCAAGGTATTTAGAATATTTTAGGATAAACTGCAAACAGATTATCAGACTGAATTTAGGTCTCCTTTAATGTAATACATTTTTATAAGTGCATTTTTTAAAATATATATTTTTTGGTCCATAAGTACTTATGCACACTTCATTCAAATT
Source organism: Corythornis vintsioides (assembly GCA_025447755.1). Taxonomy (NCBI): domain Eukaryota; kingdom Metazoa; phylum Chordata; class Aves; order Coraciiformes; family Alcedinidae; genus Corythornis; species Corythornis vintsioides. The sequence continues at coordinate 63,696 of JAOEGS010022406.1, read as the reverse complement.
ATTTGCAACTGAAGGTCAGCCTGTGATCTATTTTTTTTTCACAATTCACTTTTATTTGTGGTGTGACATGATTTTTCATAACTAAAACCTGTTAAGCAGGGAAATGAAGAATATTTTTGTTCTAAGGAATTTTGTTCTGAGAGAATTCTTTCTTTATAGATAGCTTTGCTTATAGATTGGGCAAAACACAAGCACAGCTATAATATTCAAGTGAGCACATCTTCTGACCCTAGAATATAAGGGCTGCAGGGGTGCAGGGGGGAGCAGGAATTAAAAGTCATTAAATGTGTTTCAAAGAAAGACCTTCTTATTAGTGGAGACTTACTGCTTTGTGCACTAGTCTTAATTATTCCCCCATAGCTCTTTATGAAGCATCCTCCTCTTCCACAGAGAAAGAAGGTGACTGAAAAGTAGCATACCACAAATTAAAGTACATTACTGGTCCAACCAGTTGTGCTGTACATTCAGTCACAACACCCTCTCTTATATCCTGGACAGTAGCAACTAGAGTTCCAGACAACATAAACAGCAAGAAGAAAATTGCCTGAAACCACAGCATACCATTTAACAGGGTTTGCTCACTTTTATGCATGCTTTCACTAAGCTGTGGCTGACAGTTGCCAGGACAATACACCAAAACTGTGGGTCAGTTCACCTGATAATCTGGTTTCTGCACCATTTAATTTTTCCCTCTATTTGGATAGGCAGCTAAACTTCCTGGATTTAAATGCTTAGGTAAACTAAAATAACAACTCTGTAAATTTAAAAGCTGTCTTATCACTAACTGATGCTGCATAAGCTTTTTTTCTCCATAGAAGGGGTTTACTGTTTTTATTATTTAAGTACTTTTGATGTTTCACTAACATTAGACTCTACCAAATGGGTGCTTTAAGGCGAAGAGGATTAGAATTTGCCATTAATAAAATTAACTGAATAGATTATCTTCTGTTTATCTCCATGTCTCCATGATGGAAATCCCAGTCTAAGCCATCATGTTACTTTTGTATCATTACTTATAAGTGAACAAATGGTTATTGATATTAGAGCAATATTACCATTTCAAACCCACTGTGATTTATTTTGCAAAGACACAATGAGAGACTGAAAAATTACACCTCAGTTTCTCACTTTAGCTAAGCAAAAATTTCAGCCCTTACTGTCTTGAATTTGGAAAAGGAGAAAAAGGGCTTGAAATAAAATTGGAACATGACTAGTCTAAGGAGGTTTGGATTTGGCCCACAGTGGATTATGTACTCAGATACAACTCGTAAAAGGACCATAAACTGACAAGAGCTTTAAGGTGGATCTTCTGAGTGCTTATCCTACAGTGAAGATTCTCAAGATGTAGAGGGGGAAGATACAGGGGAAGATCTCACCTGTTCTCAGCTTTCAATAACTCTCTGCTTCAACTCATTATGATTTCAATACTATCTAGTGACCCAAAACTAAGTACACTTAAAAATGTCCTTTTCCCAGCATGGAAGTCTTGGTCTTCTATTTCTTCTTACAGACCCTCATGTCTTCATAGAAAAGCTTCTATCCTTTGGCACTTGAAGCACAACTATCTTTATAAGCAATTGTCTGTCAAGTGAACAGTGGTCTTTTTTAAAATCTGAGATTAACCCTCTCCCTTGTCATTGATATAGGGATGGATGTAACTTGTAATATGGGAATGCTGGGGCATCAGATGTACTTCATGCTAATTCTTTGCAAAAAAACTTTAACCCAAATGAAAGCTGAGAAGTTCAGAATCTCTCGAGACCCATCCTTAAGCAGCCTGCTCACTATACATTAGATTGTGCTGGCAAACTCCGTGATGACTTTGTCTCAGAGGATTATGCATATGAGGAAGCAGAAATGATCTATGATGTGTGACCTAATTGTTGGGGAGAGTGCAATAAAGGTCTGCATTTTTACCTTCTGATAACATCAGCACTAGCACTTAATCACTTTTAGTATTGCCAAAGATACATTGCCACAATAGGCCAAATTAGTTACCAGTGTAAACAGGTGAACATCCTCTGAAGCCAGACAGGATTGTTCCAAAAAGTAGACATTACTGAATTATTATTTTACTCATTTCTAGTATTTTTTGTTGTTGTTGTTTCTATTGAGAAACAGATATTCTGTGTGAAACATAACATATAACTATGGAAGAGAGTTTATTTGCTGTCAGAGTTTGAAATTTCTCTCTGAAGCTCACAGAGAAGTTCAGTTAGGTTGGAAAAGAACACAAGTGTTTCTGGACTGATTTGTAAGATAGCACCTAGTTTAATATACATGAAAACTTGTGAGATGGTTGCATGTTCACAAAGTTCCTGCTCTAGGAGCCTGTAAAACTCAGTTTTTTGAGTTTCTTCTGTAGGACATTGATGGAATGTGTAATAACAGATTTTAATTGTCATTTACATTATTGTAATTTAATCTAGGAAAGTAAATAATGTATTAAATATAGACATCAGTATTTCAGAACACACTCCCATACTCATTTAAATGCAATAGCTCACCACATCTAGGTTTTCTGTGCATACCTAAAATGCTTCTGAATAGTGGAGTGGGTGCATATATTAAAATGTTTTCTGGAATTAATTATTGAGTAATACTGGGGTATTAAAGGAAGATAATATGCAAACAGCAATATGAACACTGATCTAATTTTTATGCCTCATATGACTTGTCTCTTTTTTCTTTTCTTTTGTAGCTTTTGTTCCCCAGCAAGGAAGTGCTTAACTTTTAAAGCATAGTGTAAATTATCAATTCTTTGCATCTAAGACTTTATCATTCTCAAAATAAGAACCATGTTACCCTTGGGTTTTATTTGCAGTGTATGAATACTTCTAATACTTCGGGTTGTTTGGGTTTTTTTCCAGAGTACAGAACCAGAGGATAAGGCAGAGTCAATAGGAACATTAAAACGATTGCAGAAATTAGTCCGGACAAAAAAAACGAGTACACAAAGCTTGGAGGATGTCAAACATGTTATGGTCCCTCTCAGTAAGTAAAGCATCATATCATCATTCTTTCCAACATTTGGCAAAAGACACTGTATTGAACTTAACTGTAAACAATCCTGTCCTGGTCTGTCATTCACCACCCACAGTTTCAAACCCCAGAGGAGATGTTACTGTGATACCACTTCAGTGCTGACTTCCTCATAGTGTGAAAACCTGTTTCCTGTCACACTAGCTTGGGTTTTGTAACAGTATATCTTGCAAGTGTGGATTTTAGCTAAATAGAATTGTATAACAGTGGGGCTTCCATCCTGGGGACAATTTGTTTTTAGAGTAGTTCCTAGTTTTGTATCACATTTTAGATCAGAAAGGCAAAACTCCCAAATGCCAAGATAACTTTCAGTATTAATCCATGAGTCAGTAGCAGCTGGGAACACAAGGAGGTCTGTGGTATGAGAAGCAAGTTGGCCTCTCATCATACTTGTGATTGCCTAGGGCCATATTATATAGGAATTCTTAACTGATGCTGAGCTCAGGTTATTTTCTTGAGACTCCTGTATATCACTGATCTGACTGTGCAGCAGTTCTTCATTTGAATTTGTTTTGCCAACACTAATGTAACAGTGCATACACACATTTGTTGCACAATGCATTTGTGTATATGATTTTTTTTTTATTTTAATGCTAGCAAAATGAGTTTAAACTATCTGATGAAGCACTGCTCCAGTCAAATCATTGCTTGGCCTGAAATACATCAAGTAATTCAGGTTTCAGCAACTACTTTGTAACTACAACATAGATACTGGGAAGGGGCAGGAGAGGAATTACCTGAAAAAGCTTTTCAAACTTTTCTATTATTTAAACTAAACTCATTCTCCTTGCAGCTGTGCAGCAATATGATGTTCAGTTTGTGAATTTTCACATTCAGGGAAGAATCAGTAAAATTTTCCAGGCCTCTTATTCCAGGGAATAAGACAAATCTTCCAAATGGAGAATAAATCTTGCTCTTTTTTTTGGCTCAAATGTCTGACCCAGTAGTAGTCCATGGCTTTTTCATAATATATAATGTAGCAGACAATATTTAAGAAAAAAAAAGTGTTCCATTTTATCTATGAATTGCAACATATTATAACTGAAGTATTTGCATTTTTAAAGGTACATTAGAAGATGCTTATCTCTCTGAAGAGGATGAAGAAGCACTGACTTCTTGCATGAAACTGACAAAACCTCAAGAAAAGAAAATCTGGAAAGACAATATGAGGAGAAAAGAAGAGATTGAGACAAGGGCAGACTTCATCTCTGCATCTCTGGGCCGCTCATACACTTCCAGATTTAATACCTTAGGAACTATTTCAATCCATTCGGAAACTGAGTTTCACTTGTGGAGTGACTGGAAGCCATTTCCTGATAACCAGCTCTGTCCCTGTGATTTCTTGATTTCAAAAATAGAAGAATGGGAAAACTGCACTTGCTCTTCTCATCAGTCACATCTTACATATTCCCTAACTGATATGGATCTACAGTACTCCTGGGTAAGTGGAAGTGATTTCTTTTGTGCTGATATGCATTAAAAGTGGAAAATTTTTGCTCTGATTCAGCATTAAAGAGTGCTGTCATCTTCCATGTGGTTATAAAATGCAATAAACCATATTTAGATTTCAGGTAAATGGATATGAATGCATTGTTCAAGCTCACACCAGGGGTTCATATAGCCCTAGGTATGTTTTTTTAACCATGCAGACATCAGCAGCACTGAGATGGAAGGCTTTAGGCTATTCTGTTTCTCATCAGACACACTCTGCTTTTTCATCTTTACATTAAATACTTATCCCTCCAGTCTTAGAAAGATTTCTGTAAGTCTAGGGTAAGTCAGTAAGGGTCGGTGGAGCCAGTGGGGTTGGATCAGACCCCTAGAGGTCACTGCAATACTAGCTAAGGACACTAGAGTTTTTTAGACAGAAGTGGGGGGTTGAAGAGGTATTGGTGTTTTTGCCTTCTTGGAACAGGTCAGCTGATGGAGCCTGTATTTGTTATTCCCTTTGTGGCAGAAAGACTTTTTAGGGCCAGATACAAAGGAGGAGAGTTTAATCTTGTTCTGAAATTATTTTTCTGGATAGCTATCTGGAAGAGGCTTTTCTGTAAGGGTTTATTTCTAGAAAATATTCATAGAATCTTAGAATCATAGAATGTCAGGGGCTGGAAGGGACCTCAAAAGATCATCTAGTCCAACCCCCTTGCCAGAGCAGGATCACCTAGAAAACAAGATTTTCCTTAATGTGCACTCATGTATCATTAGGAAAGGTACAAATGGATCCATGTGTGGGTCAATATAGCAAACATATTTTTGAGTACATGAAGGTAGTAATTCAATTTCATTTCAATGGCACAGTAGCTGACTTAACAACCTGCAGTACTAGAAACATGGGATTTATCTAGCTGTATATAGCTCACAAAAATTTCCCTGGATTTGATGTAGAAAACAGCAAGGCTAAGGCTTTGATTGATGGAACTGTAATTAGAAGGGAGAGAAATCAAACTGTCCCTAAAAAAATGGAGAAAGGTGCATCAGTGAAACCCTGGACAGCCTCAGCACTGCAATCTCCCAGGGAGAGTCCCTGGAGACAGACCTTTGGGACAGAGCATTTTCAGAAATACACTGGGAGCTGTTAACAAAGACTGCACTCTATTGAGTGAGTCCTCATGTCTGACAGTAAATAGGGCTCTCTGTAGAAACCAAATTGTGTCAAGGATGCTTTGCTCCATTGTGTGCCTGTTCCTAATAAAAGCAATTTTCAACATCCCAAGCTAAGGCTGAAGACCCAGGGCAAAATAGTAATAATAGATGTGTTGGTCAGATTTATGAGAGCATAAATGTAAATTCAAATAATTTTATTTCATTTTGTCACAAACAGACTGTTAACATTCTCTACCCCGGTGAGATTTGTCCTACCCATGTTACTATTAAATGCAAGCAAGAGTTTTAGTGCTTTTTTTTTTCTACATTATTGTTTATTTTGCCATCTGCTTTCCTGATGGGCTTCCTAACTTTAATGTATCTGTGGGCTTAGTGTCTTTAGATTTAAATTACAGGCAATGGCAAGATATCACATTCTTTGCATTTGCATTCTACCAACTGGCTCAACCGAAGATTACAAAGACTGGATTTTCAATTTTGCTTTTAAAGAATCAAACAATACATCACTGATGGTTTTGCTATGAGGGGATCAGACATGGGGGGTGATGCAGATGGTCTTTCTGAGGTTGATTTACTTATTAGAGCAAAAGCAATATATTCTGTAATACTCTTTCTAATTCTATGAATAAGGTATCATTTCATTTTCTTGGCTGACCTTGGCATGGCTATTACCCTATTGTCTTCGTTGCATGAAAACATGGACATAACCTGAGAGGTACTATTGAAATGCTAGTTGGTAGCTCCTGAATTGAGGTAAACAGGCAAAACTAGTACTAAGATCAAAAACACTAAGATCCAAAACTCTGCAAACAACCAATAAACTGTAGCTGATCTGGTTTTGGAGGACAAAAAAAACCATCTAGGTTGGACACATATTATCCAGACTCATTTCATCAACATACACAAAGCTGATTGAGCCTAGCCTTAATTAAAGCATGAATTGCAGATAGTGAATTAAGTAGTGGTTTCCTATAATCACGAAGAAAAAGTCCTGTGTCTCTTCATATTAAATTGCTCTTTAGAAAGACAAAATATGATCCTAATTCCTTTTATCCAGTTTCTTCCCTTGACTCTTATTCCTCTTCTGTTCTTATTCCTCAGCAATTCAAACAGCATCCCTTATGGTCTTTCTTATGGCCATTGTTTTTTTCACCTAAAACAATTAAAAGACTAGCAGAGCTCATCCAGGCTGGTTATCTAAACAAGAACTGTGGGAACAGGCTGCAAAATTCACATCTACCTACAGTTACAATGTCCTCACAAAACTACTCCACCTACTCTTCCTTCACCCTCCCCTAGTTAAATGTACAATAAACACCTGTGTTAGCTGACTGCCTCCAGCACAGGGATGTTGGAGACAACTAAAACCTCACCCATCCTGCACATCTACATATATTAGGAAAATATTCTAGAGGTCTGTATTTCTGTCCTTCAATCAAATACAGAACTGTTCGTGGCAAGTTACCATTTTACAGCCATGGTGCCACCATTAGCAATTTTGTGTGAAGTTAACTTAGATGTAGGACATATTTTTTTCTGTATTGTTCAACTGTTTACAATACAATTAGTGGTTGGTCAAAGTTTTGCCAGAGGCAACATAGAGCATTGCTTTTTTTCAACGTGTCAAGATTGCCATGTGAAATTATTATTACACACAGTCTTCCTAAGGAGATGTAATTTGTAAATAGTTCTTTCTGAGAAAATGGGTGAATATGTTTAAGAAAACACTGGATACTTCAGGAAAACAAAGCAACAAATACAACACTGACAAAACAAAACAAAAACAACCAACAAAAAAAAAATGCCTTGCTAAAGGAACTACAATGCTGCATGTTTTCTTATTATCACAAAGTATACCGGGGAGAGAAATGAGTGATACAGGCCAGTGTTTGTAATATTATTAATCAGCTGAAAATGAGGTAGAGGATGGAAGACAAGATTGTCCAGACACCACTTTAACAACCACTTGACCTTAATGTGGAAGGTTATTGGCTTTTATGATTATTTTTGTTCCTCAGGCTTAGCCCTGCAGAAAACCATTCAGATGTCTCTCAGATTATTTTTTTTTTAATTGTTGTTATGAGAAGCTGCCTTTCTGCTATTCATATGCTAAGATCTCTACTACCCTAAGTAGTATACTTAGAAGTACCACATCCATTGGACTTTTAAAGAAAGTAATTTAAGCCTTCTGTTGGTTTTTTGGGGGTTTTTTTTTCCAAGCTGTGCAATTGCATAAGATTTTTGCAACCTTGTGTAAGGCATGGAAAATCTAGAATCAGAAGTTTGTAAAGTATAGAAGCAACAAGGGCTTTTCTGGCCCTGAAACAGGCACAGAGTGAAGCACAGAGGAGGATTACAACTGAGGGATCCTCTTCACAAAACAGATCCCAGAGTGTCTTGGACAGCCTGAGACAGAGTCATAAGAGCTGATACGTTCCAGTCTGCTCTCCCTCAATGCTTAAACTGGCTGATCCACCCATTCTCCCAGTAGCTGTGCAATATGGAAACTGTGTTCATAGGATGACACAGGGAAAGGAGAGAAGACAGTATCTCCATTTGGAGACAAACCAGCAGACAGATACTGGAAGCAGGTTTCTCTTCTTACCGCATTTTAGAAGTATGGCTAGATGAAACAGAAGAAGTCTTTAGTAATTGATACTTTTTGTTGTTGTTTTTTTAATCTGTTGCAACCTGTGTTTGGGTTTTTTTGACAACAAAAAGACAAAGCTCATTTCCCAAGTCTAGAGAAGACCTGGGATTTTGGTGAGAAGCAAGAAAAAAAACCTAAGGGTGTTATAGAGCAAGATACCCTCTCTCTCCCATTTTCATGTGGAAAGAAGAGTAGAAAGCTTCAAAAGACTGGTTTGCATCCAATATAAATGCAGTGCACTGCAGTGGCACAAACAGTAAGTCTGGGAATACTGCAGATAACTTTATGCCAATGCCTGTGTTCAATCTCTCCATATTTCTCTTCAGGAATGTCTTACAATCTTATTGTTGTTACATCAACCCTGCTATTATGGCCATGGTTTTCTGTAATTTCAGTGACCTTGTGGCTTTTTGCTTTTCTCCTGGCCTGACTTGCTTTCTTGCCAGACAAGCCATTACTCATTATCTCCCTTTGACCTTTAGTAGACATGTCTTGTTTGACACACACTTGTTTAAGAAATACTTTTATTCTCAGCTTTATTTTTGGACATTTTCTTGTCCTAACTTTTCCTAACATATTCTATGTAACAGACTTTGATTCCTGGTTGTCCCATAACGTAGACCCATAGAAAGCCTTGCTTGCTTGCTAAGATCACTTTTGCATTTCACTCTGTACCATCTCTGCTGCTCCTGATCATCTTGGTTCTCAAATGGGTGCTGTATAGTGCCTTGAGATTTACAGAGGTTATTGGATCTCTCATGAAACAAGTGACCTATCATTCTTCTCTGGGTTTTTGGAGTGGGAAGGAAGAGTAAATACAGCTGGTAACAACCAAACAGAAAAGAGAATATTCTTCTCTAGCAAAATGTGCTTCAAAGCAAAAAGCTTCATTTGGCCATTTATTTGCACAGCTCAGAGAATGACTGCAGGAAGTTTTCTACTTCATTTCAGTCAGCATTTTCTCCTGCACACTAAAATGCTATGAGCTTTAATGACTTTCTGGCTGCTCAATATTCTTGAGCTATTTGACTGTTTTGTGCATGTTTTTCTTTCTTCAGCTAATGTCTTTCTGCTGAAAGACACCAGAACATGCCTTAGAAGAGATTTCTCAATTACCTTTTGAATCCTTATTTGGCACAAATGTACCACTAAAAAGAATGCTTGGAAATCCCCAAATTGATTTTCTGAGACACTAATTTTCAGCTGCTCTGGTCACTCTGTCTGCTTCATTGTCAGTAATAAGTGGTCCTTTTAAAAGCTGTAGCTCTCATTTATTCCTATTTCAGTGACAAGGTAGGAAACCAGATTGTCACTAAGTATAAATCTATTTTCTACTGGTGTTAGGAAGTCCTGCTCAGCTGTACCCAAGCTAAGGCCCAGAGTTTCTGCCCAGGGTCAAGATGAAGAGCAACTGAAAGTGTGACAGTAAACAAAGTAGTTAAGACCATGGTAATGGACGTTCAGGTGATGGACGTTCTCACTTCTGAAGTGAGACTCCTCTCCAGTTTTCTGTTTGTAACTCAGTAGAACTTTTAGCAGTTTACGGAGCTGTTGGAGGTAGAAGTTTTGTTGCTTTTTCATCCACCTCTGCTTTCTGTGCTAGCAGCGAGGCAAAGGAAACAGAAAACTCAGATAATAATACATGTAAAAGAAGTAAAAAGGATCAGATGTTAGAGTAGGAGGTAAAAAATATTATCTAGAGAAGTGGTTTGCCAGGTGAGTCAAAAGCTCATACACTTTGTGGGGAAGTCAGGGGGGAAGGAGTCTAACAATACAGTGAAGAAAGATCAAGATTGGTGGAGGGAATCCAGAAGAAAAGTGGGATGTTTGTGAAGAAGAAAGCATCCATCTCTCTTTTTACAAAGCACAGAGACATCCTCCCCTTTCTGCTCTCTTCTCTTCTCAAAGACGAGTTCCTGACATGTAAGTAATTATTTCACTTCATATTGTTGATGGGCTGAGGGCAAGTTCCCACCCTGTTAGTGAGGCTTAGCTGACCTGGGACAACTTATTCAATTGTGACTATTCATTCACAGCTCAAAGCCCCCAGAAGCCCTGATTCAGGCAAGCAGGACACTAACCATGACCAGCACAGGGTGAAGCAATCACTTGGCCAGTCCTCCTCAGTGAGGGACAAGGTGCCAAAATCCACAGAAAAAATGCCTTTTCTTTATGGGGGCAGCTCAGCATGGCTGCAGCTTGTACACCCTCCTTCACCCTTTCCCTCATGCAAGTGGCTGATAGATCAGGGTCACCATCTACACCTTCCAGACAAATACATAGAGCAGGAGACAGAGCTCCCTGTGGCAAGGTTCAGGTGTGGAAGTTAGCTTGAGACTAAACCAGCTGCTTAAGTATCATTCCCAGTGTGTGTGATTTGGCAGGTCTGCTGATGGGGCTAGTTTGACCCACATATTGCTTGATTTTTAAGTTTAGCACTTGTGAATCAAGTGTTGCTACAGAGAGGCCCATAGGTCTGGTACAGAGTCGTTTAAGCAAATAAAATATAAAACGGACAGTGGTCACCTATTCTTGAAGATTAAACATTTTTGTGTTTCTGCTGGCTATCAGTGAGGTATCACATCAGTTAGATGGGTAGAAGGTAAGTTTTATAATCAATTACAAATAAGGCTGTCTTGTCCCTTTTTGTCACTTCCAAATTATGACTTTCACCCACTTGAAACCATGTTCAAGAAGAAAGGAAGAATAGCATTATACCATGTTAGCATTTGCACAGCAGTCCCATTTCTGTGATGACACAATGACTCGACACTAACAAATTCAGCAAGGAGATGTTTACTGGTAAAAGATGGTTCAACCTACAAAGAATTTCCTGACAGCAGGCTGCATATTAGAGTTAATCAGAATTTACTTCTTTTGATCTTGATTCTAATCAGAGGTAGTCTGACAGACATCATGTACATATCTTGAAAAAAATCTCCTGCTGCACTTTCAGAGATTGTGCATTAAGCTGGTTTCCTAAATGCAAAATTAAGGATGTCATGTGAGATTAAAACAGAGAACCTATATTTTTTTTTAATATCAGTTTGCTTTATCAAAAATCACATATTTGAGCTTACTGAATAGAAGTCCAAGGCAACTGTCACTCTTTATCTGTAAATGCATTTCAGGGAGTCTAAGCTTCAGCAGGGTAACTGTCATATAAACCTGCAAATGATGCAGAATAAAATGGCCCTGTAAGCTGATTAGTAATCACAGCATTCACTAACAGAATACATTGGGATGTTTTAGGCATGAACATTGCAATGTAGCTTTGAGCTACATTTTAACATTCACTCTGAGAAACAGTGTACTGTTTGCTTACATGACTGAACCCACAGCAGCAACATCCTGCCAGTTACTTTCTGTTAATCACCACAGACAGTAAAGTGTGTTATGCTTACAATAAATTGTGCAGGAAAACCACCAGCAATGTACGCATTTCTGTTGGAAATTATTACACAGATGCTGGATAAGCCCGTGGCTGTGTTTTACAAAACATCAACCTTGCTGACTTTGAGTTTTCCCAAAAGAAATACCTAGAAGATATAGATACAACTTTGGCTCTTACTTTTCAAGGTAATATGAAAGGAATTTTTTCAACAGGTGAAAGCCAATCACCTTGAGAATCCTTCTGTCACAATAGTATAGATTTTTATTAGTGTTAGTTCTAACCTGACATAGTGTAGGTTTGACTGATCTGTTCATCTGCTGCTAATGCAAGAGAATGAGTTGGGATCAAAGTTTGAGATAAGTTCTTGGTACTTCATTTTCCCTTCAGGCCAGGCAGTGTTGGGAGCATGCCAAGGACACAGTCTGAGGGCCTGGCAAAGAGACACTTCTTCTTACTCATAGAGTAGTAACAGCTTTTTGTACCAGACATGAAAAACAAGTTGCTAATATGAAGAAAAGTCTCATTTCATTTACTCAGTATGCTCGACCCTTCAGTCTGTTTTGCACACTACTTTTTAGCTTTATCAGTATAGATAGGACAAGTTTACATTTGCAGTTTAGACTGGAAGTGATCTCTTCTTTTAGGGCAAGGTAAATGGATGGAGCCACTGAGGAGAGATGGAAATTTGGCAGCACTTGATATCATGTGGGAGGGAATCACATAAAGCATTTGAATATCCAGGACCATTTGCCATGGTCCATTCATTACAACTGAATAATGATAATAATAAGCTATAAGGTATGTTGCATTTTATAAATATAATGACAGCGGGAATCATTCTCTTGGGGTCATCTTAATTATTTTTAAGTGGATAGCCTTTTTCCCCATAGGACTTCCCAGCAAGAAGAATGATATTGCCTGAGTATTTCAGGATGGAGAAAGCCTATGCAAGCCCCATAAAATTTACCTGAAAAACTTCTATTGATTTCACTGGTAGTTGGATCAGGTTCAAAGACTGGCAAGGAAATGGAATAAGTTACCTGCAGCCATGTCCAACAGAAAACTAAGTATGAGAATTTTTCTTTTAATTTTACATAGATCTTCATTCCCTTTTGAAAAATTAGCTTCAAATACAGAGGGTAGAAACACCAAGTTTATTATTAATCTTTAATTCAAAAGAGCTCCTTTTAAAATGCATTGGTTAACTAAACTAAATTAACTTAATGTTATATATGTTTTACTTTCTTTCATTTTGCTACTTTTTAAAACTAGTGTGGGTCATCCTCCCAAGGGCAAGAACATAATCAGGTCAGCTTTCAAGCTGCTATAATTTTTCTGATATGTGGATGAAGAAAGGAAATAGATATGGGTGGGTACTATATCTCTTGAAATGGCCTCTTTCTTCCTGTTTAACAATAAATATTCTGCAGAAAGGAAGCTCATATATTACTCTTCAGATGAGTTCCCATTTTATTAATCATGAAGATTTTAACAGTGGCCTGAGACAGGAAATCACAGTCTAATGATCAGCAGAGTCTGATTTAATTCTCACGTTTGCATCAGATTAAAAAGAAAAGTGATATACTGCATTGTACATCTATGTAGATTAATAATCAGTTTTAATTACTATTGAACATGCATATAGCTTGTATAAAAACATATGGTTCTACTGAATTACTAAAACTGATTAAATATCCATGGTAAAATCTCCTTATGGTTAGAAACTTAAATGGACTTTTCAGGTGTTGTTATCAGCTATTTGAAAATAACAACTCTCAGGGTTCATATTTATTATTCCTTAATTAATGATTATTAATAATAAAATTACACAATCTTTACAATATCCAATTCACATGTTATTAATAATACCAATAATAAATTCAACTCTGTTCTAGATGACTGTAATTCTGATTACAATATGAAGTGAAACATCTTGGTTAAGAGGTTAAGGTTCAACACATTCTCCACTGTAAACCTAGAGAATAATCTTGTATTCTTCTTGGCAGAGTTTCTGCACCTTAACCCCAATTGCTTCTCCTTACCAACCCAGTTCTTAAGAACTGTGGAAAGGAAAACCTCATTATATCATAGAATCATAGAAGGGACCTCTGGAGATCATCAAGTCCAACCCTCCTTGACAAAACAGGATCACCCAGGTCATGCCACACAGAAACATCATTAGCATATAATAATTATTCTTTCATCAGTCAATCTCAGTCCATTCAGTTGCCCATCCAAGTCCAAGAAGGCCTCCAAAACTTATATTAAACCATTAAACAGAAGCCCAAATAGCAAACTGAAATGGAAATTCATCTGATGAGCAGTATCTTCCTCATCCCTCCATGGCCTCCTCTCAGAGAGCAACTGAGAGCAATTCAACAAAGACACTATCTGCCTATCTAGCATTGTCACCTCATAGATGCTTTGAAATTTAGAAGTGCTTGTGGGACTTGGAAAGACTGTTCTAAGAATATCCATTTGTTTGAATATTTTATATTATTGTTTTATTAATATTATTTGGATTTCTTATCCAAGACAAAAGTTTTTAATTATCCAAATCATCACAGCTTTCATTTTGGTTTTGTTGGGTTTTTTTTCAGTTTGAATTGTTTGTTTTAGCTTTCCTTGAAATATAATTTCAACTATATTAAAAGAATCACAGATGAAGGAAGGTCTGTGCACTAAGTTTTTGGATTGACAAATACTTCTGAATTTTTATTTGGTCCAAGGTACCTCTACAATAACTTGCTTTTTAGAAGAGCTTTTATCTATGCAAAATTTATCAGTAAAAGTAACTTAGAATATATTTGCTTTTAAAAAAAACCCACAACATTTTGAAAACATAGAAGTTTACAAAAGTTTTTTCTTGAACTTACTTTTAAACCTATTTCTTGCAACTTACTTCAAAATAGATTTCTTTTTTTATTATTTTCACTAATGCTAAATTAACATTAAATTGTATCTCTGTGGGTGGCCCCAAAGTTTTCAGCTTGAAATTGAGAACTTGACCCCATCTTTCAGCAAAAAGTTGGATTTTTTTCACAGGCCTACAATTCACAACAATTAAATTTTACTTAGCATATTGAAGACTTTGTTTGACGTTAGCAAATAATATCAAGCAAAATAATGCAGAAATTCAAAGCTATCTTAATACTTCCACTTTCATTTATCTTCTGGACTGTTTTTTAAGAGGGTGTAACGGACCTTTGTCATTCTCCTAATTTTTTGTTGTAAGCTTTCTGATACACTTGCTTTTCCTCCCTGTGACTTTGTCACCAAATCAAGGACAACAGAGAACTGAAAACAGCTATTTCAGGGAGTGCAAATTCTGTGATGAATGGCAAAAAATTATTCCACCATGGAAAAGAAAAGGATGGCTTTTCCCTTATTGGCCAAACAGTGACCTTCAATCTCCTTGCATTTATTACATTACTGTAGAGCTAAGAGAGGAGGGGAGGCATTAGGTACCAGCTAGACCATGTACCACAGAGCAGTGGAAAGCTGCTGGGGACTAATATCCCTTGGTCCTCTGAACAGCAGCATATGTTCTTCACATCTGAGTCCCAGTAAAAGCTGAAATGAAGGGTGAAGTTGGTGTCACAAAGGCTGAGTTTTGAAAAGTAAGAGAGAAAGAGAAGATTATTTTCTTGAGGTTGCCCAAAGTTTTAGTGAGGCCTGATGGTGACATAGGGGTGTTAAAACATTTCTCACTCTGAACCCTCTCCTTTTTTTGAACTCCTTAGTGCACCTCTCTCTTTCCTATCCCCATCACTTCCTCCCTCCTTCCTCCCTCCTGCCCCAAAGATTTCATCTTGCTCACCCACACCACAATGCAGCTGTGTGAAGTCACATCCTGACAGAATAAGGAACTGTGTAAATGAAGTGTGCTTGTGCAGTATGCTTCGCTGTATTTAGTTGGGTTACAAGCTAGTAGCAGTTGCACATCAGCTGATTGAATCTGAAATAAAAATGCTGAAGAGAAAACCATCTAATGTGTCTGATAAGGAGAAAAGTCAAAAGCCTAAGGTAAGAATGTTTAATTTTTATTGTCAGTGAATAATAATAAGAAAACTTAACCATTTTTAGAAACAAGATTTCCTTTCAAATGCTAACCAGCAATTTCTGGTGTGCTACCAAGTGCCTCAGTAGTATAATCTCAGGAATCTGTATATATTCACTTTTTTAAAGTAATGATCCAATTAAAGAATTGTCATTATAAAGATGCTATATTTATGCTAAAGAATCCTGGTACTTAATTTGGTCTATTATATACTCCAATCAGTCTTTTAACAGAGGGGCTCACAAAAATCTCCTCTGTCCATTTCATCTATGATAAACTGATGATGTCCCACAAAAGATTGTGAGAATCAGTGAAGAACTAGACAAGCTATTACTTTTGATTCGTATTTTATTAAATATGCTTCTGCATCATCAGAAGCAAAGGAGACAGTACCTGGCAATCAGTATTTGCCATCTTCACTTTTATGAGAATTATAAATCAGCCTGAAATAAATACTCTGAATAATTTGATGATATGCTACACTGGACACTTTCCACAATGTGGAATTTAAAAAAAAAAAAAAAAAGTGAAAGTTTTGCAAGATGTATAAAGATGTATAGATGTGTAGAAATTTATTTTCAGTCCCTGGTCTGGGTGCAGAGTTAGCTTTGCAATTGTATTTTAAGTTTGAAGAAAAATGGCTATTAGACCTGAGCAAATTGCTATTTCAATTTGCCAGTGCTGAAAATTTAAATATTAGAAAAGCTTTTACTATATTTCTCAGTAACTCACTGTGCCTTAGTTTACAGACCCATCTTCTCATTATTTGTGAATGCATCTCACTTTGTGATTTCTGGGTCCTAAATATTACTGCAGACACTGTTTCAGCAGGAAAGTCTTCTGGCTTTTGTTTATTGCACTTTTAGTTTTAGACTATGACTCATTAACAAAATTATTGGGGGTTTTTAATGGATTTGAGACAATTCTGAATCCATTTTCCCATGGATTTGAATGAGGTTTTTTAAGCATTTCACTGATCATTATGATATGTACCTTCTTCTGTTCAACATCATGACAAAACAAAATTATAACTAGCATCTAATTACACTATACGTTAAGCAAGAAATGACCACAAGAGAATCTGTAGATGGGCTTTGTCTTCCTGTCTGTTAAATAATTTCAAAATAAAATTTTGGTCACACTTTTCTTCTAGAATAATACATTCCTTAACAGCAGTCTGATTTTTTTTAGTTTGTTGGGGTTTTTTCCACACAGTTAGTTATTCATTCATGAATGTGCTTCATGCCATTAAAATGCTGGCATTGTGGCATCTCAAAAAAAAAAAAAAAAAAAAAAGGTCGTGGGTTTGATTCACTGTATATGTAAAGCACAGATAAAAAGAGCCTAACTACTTGACTGTCAAATCTGCTGACTTTCCTGTGCTGACTTTGTCTTACAGTAAATGTTTACAAAAATGGAAAGGCCTCAGTGAAGTTGCTCATTATTTCTTTCTGCCTCAGAAATGTATTTTAAAACACTTCACCTACTGTAGTCCTGCTTTTGCACAGACTTGTATAAACTTGCCACAATGAGAAAGTTTTTGCTAAATATGCTATTCACAAAAAGGGAACGGAAGGAGACAGCACCACGTTGCATGGAGTAGAAATCTTAGCTTGTTGTAGCATGTTGCAATATGTACCACAGGAAAGCAACGCAAATGCTTAGGTTGCTCAATACCGAATTGTGCAATATAGGGCACAGGTCCTCACCTCCCAACAGAAGTTACAGGTTTTCACAAGTGACTTCCCTAGATGACTGCCTCTGCTCTGTGCAGGCAACATGTGTTACCTCCTTGTACTTACAGGGCAGGATGCTGTTGTCACTGTGGAAGTCCTGGGCTACTGCACCTTGTCTTCAGGCAGCTTAGGTGTCCCAGTGTCTCCAATGCATCAACACAGGGCTGACACAAGACCTATGGGAGAGCCATAAGGTTTGGAGTGTTAAGTGAAACTCAGGTCTACTACCTTAGTCCCTCAAAGGAGACATCATAAAGATCTTTTTAGGTAAATGAATCTTACCCAAAGTGACCAGTTAGTTGTCTTTATAAAAATTGGATTAATTTATCTGCATTAATTCAAGATTCTCATCAGCATTTTCTTTATCAACCTTTTGCTTTCTAATGTGAAGAATATCAGCATCCAGTCATGCCTTTGCATAAAGATGAAGGAATACCAGGAAAAGCTGGTGTTAAAACCCTTCTTGAGGTAATTTGCTGTCCCTATATAGAGCTTCTAGTAGTGGTGGTGAAGTTAATGACCAATGTAGAACTAACACAATTTTTCACTACCTGTCAGTTCTCCATGTACAATGCATTTACATTACTTTATTGTTACTCTAGTGCTTAAGATACTTCTGAAGATGCATTGGATGCTACATAGACAAAAACTAGCATCTTACAACTCCCAGTGTCTGTTATGAAAGGGTTGATACTTGTCCATTGGCATGCAATAGTAGTGTTGCAGGTTGGTTTGTAATACAGCAGGATTTCTGTAGTGCTGCAGTCACGCTAGGAACTTTGTTGCATATCTGGCAGCTTTCGC
Source organism: Corythornis vintsioides (assembly GCA_025447755.1). Lineage (NCBI taxonomy): Eukaryota > Metazoa > Chordata > Aves > Coraciiformes > Alcedinidae > Corythornis > Corythornis vintsioides. The sequence continues at coordinate 45,406 of JAOEGS010022406.1, read as the reverse complement.
ATATGCATGGATATGCATATAACTACTGTATGCTTTGTATGTAAACTAAATAAATAAACCTTCCTTGCTAGACAAAAAAAAAAAAAATAAAATATTTTACATCTACTGTTATCCCAGAGAAAATATGGAAAGGTGTTAGAGAAACGTCAAAAGACATGCTGGAAGGTTTCTGACCCTTTGCCAGTGTTTGTCACTGTAGCTAAACATACTGACATGGGACTGTAGATTTATACCTTATACATCATCTGAGGACCCAGGTAGTTGAACTATAAAAGAAGCCCTAAAGCTTAAAAATAACCTGCTTAATATTGAAGAGATTCAACCAGTTGAAGGGATAAGTTTTCTATTGCAAGCGTCTCTAACCTATCTGTCTAACCAGGGCCTTAAATTACTATCACAAAAGAAACTGCACATCCCATTGGGGCATCCACCAGGAGGCAGCTCGCTCTCAGCACTTCCTTTCAGTCCTCACCTATCCCCTTTTCTTCTATGAGGCATGGCTTGGTTTATGACATGTGTTCTAAGCTGCAGTATTATTTGTGGGCAGGTGAGGTCAAACAAACAAGGTCTTGCACCTAGCCCTGAGGTTTGTGGTTGTGCTGATGACCAGAAGTCAGCTTCAGCTCTGCCAGCTCACTGCAGGGAGAGCATGTGTCATTGATTGAGTTTTATTTTGTTGCAGAGCAGAAAAATATCATAGCAAGTGAGAGGAAAGATGATTTTGCTAGATGTGTTTCAGCTACAAGACTGTGCAGTCTGTCCCACCAGCCCTTAGGGAGCTGGAGAGGAGGACTGCAGTAGACTTAGAAGATGAAACCCAAGCCCCTAAAATCACCTGGATTTTAGCTTCTTTGGCCCTTAAGATCTCATAGATGTCACTGTATGTGGGGAGTGGCACAAAACAAGTTTAGAAAGACAGTAAAAAAAAAATATTCAAAGAAATGATAACAGGGTCTAGTCTTCTCTTTTGTATGTGCTTCAGACAGCACTGTGTCCTGGCACTATACAAATAAATCACCTTAAAGCATTTTGCAGCTCCTCCGCATTCCACTTTGCACGGTTTACACATCTGGGTAGGTGCAAATGACACTGGAAGGTGTAAATAATCTGTAACCCATCCTTGTATTGTCTTGTTCACTTCACAGGATATAATATGCTAGGCAATGCCTATTTCTTTCTCTCTCTCTCTGTGTCTCTCAAATTCCTATGAGCACAGCAAACTTGAGAACTGCCTGATGATTCTTGGCTTTCCTTCAAGATGAAGAAAAGACGACTTTGTGCCATTTTTTCTGTCTTGACTGAAGGAAGTCTTGTGTCATTATTCTACATGACAGTTGATCTATGTTTATACTAAAGGTTTGAGACATTTCTGTTTCCTTATTCTGCTTCCAAATGTGCTTGGTGCTTGAAACTCAGCTTACTTCTGGTGTGTAAGACAATTCAGGGTCAATGCCTGTGCATTATGTTTAGGAAAAAATATGTTCATGTTTCTAATTAAATCAATATTCGCTTACTTAGGTGATAAACTATTATTTATTTTCAAGGTTATAAAAAATAGTGGCAAGTCAAATGGGAGGAAATATTTTAATATGCAACTTTGTTCCCTCATACTATTTCATACCAATAATTTTCCTTTTTATAAGCTTTAAATGAAACTCTGCCTCCACAGAAATCAATGCACATTTTTGCCATAGACTTGAGGCCAGAATTTCCCTTTTTATATATTCTTCACAGAAGGCATGATCCTGATTCTGTTAAAACTTAAATGAATACATTAGCTGTGATCCTATTGATTTCAATGGGTTGTGTCATCTGACTACAGTTTGTCACTTGTCTAAGTGTTTGGAGCCTGTAGTGCAGACAGATGTCATAAGAACGTATTTTGGTTCTATTTTTTTCTTTGACCATGGCTTGTGAGGCTCAAATGGGGAACACATATTAAAGAAAAGAAAACAGAGAAAAAAGGTACAGCAAACCTAAAGACCAAAAATAGTTCAAGACATAATTAGATCTTCTGTAGGACAAGACCTGCAGTGAAGAGATTGCTCAGTGTTAATGAATATTAACTAGGATTTATCCTTGAGTGGCGAAAGCTGAGGGTTTTAATTTTATTTCAAAGGTAAAGACTGGTAGAGTTCTGAAAACAGCAAGTTTTCTATTCTTTTCATATCCCCTGAAATTTTGAGTGCATAATAAATGAGCGACTGCTAATGTCACAGATGCTAATTTTCACAGCCATGACTGAAGTGATGTTCGTTTCCATTTGCATTTCATTCTAACAATGATGAGAGGTGATGAGTTGATGATAAGCTGTTTTCACCGTACTGCCCGCTGTGCAAATTTATGCTTATAAGCAAAGATGACACATAGTACTGTCATTAAAGGTCTTTGCTGCATTGCCACTTGAAGAAAGACTGTTTGTCAAAATCCATTTGAACTCTGTTAAAAAAGCAGAAAAGGATGACAACAACTAGGAATTAGTTTTAAGAACCTGGTTTATAGTGGAAATACCTGGGGCCTTTATCAGGGAGGGTTCAGTAAAAGAAAAAATGATACCTGTAATAACCATGTATTTGAAGATGGAGAAAAAAGGGATTGCAGGTGACACTTCAGAAGGTGTTTCTTGTCTCCCTAAGGCTTCTTAAAAAACTAGAACAAGGTTACAGCTAACCTTGGGTTATTTTTCATGTGTGAGTGGAAGGTTCTACAATCATATTACTGCTCCTCTTACCTCTGGTATTTTTTAATTTCATTTATGTTATCATCTTGCTTCTTGATCATCAGCCAATTTTTATTTTTTCTTCCAACAGCAGTTTCAGAAAGTTGTGTCTTAACACAAATGTTAGCCTGTCTATTAAGGTCTTGAAAACTGAGGAATTTTGTTTTCTCACCAGAAAGTAAAGGTCCGGGGTCTTTGTAGGAAAAGAACAGCCTTATCCATTCTGCCCATTGCCAGAAGGCTGATTAGGATGTCCAGACTCCACATTTTGAAACTCATGTTAACATACTGGATCATTGAGGGCTCACATAACTCTAGACTAGCTCGTGTGCCAAAGGAAAAAAATTACGTCTGTGGCGTGGTCCAGTCCTGGCCTATTTTGTGTGTTTTCTTGATTATAGCACCTTTTAAGTTTTTACTATCTTTGCACAAAATTTGAGTCATTTCTTATTTCTTCCCTGTCTTTGTTTTCCTTAATTACCAGCCCAAAGTCCTTAATAACAGAATATTCTAAAACAACTGAAAGCACATTTCCTGACAGGAATATTTTCACACAAATATTAATTTTACTTGGAGTAACAAACCCAGTTTGGTTCTTTATTTTTTTTTCCTCAGCAAGCAAAATAATTTCAAGAGGTCTGAATCACCTTCTCCAGTCATTTTTAGAAACCAGTCTATCAACCACAAAATTTATAACTACTTTCTGATAATACTGTAGCACAATCACCAAGGTGACATAAATTAATATTAGTTAATTAATTAGCTGCCTTCTAATTCTTTAATTAGCTTCTCTTTATGAAGCAGTTGACTTGCTTAAATATGGTGTTTCTAGGAAACCCAAAATACCCTACTTTAAACATTTGCCAGAATAACTGTCATTGCTGGGAAAAAAACAAGAGAGGCAGAGGATGTGGCCTTGAGTTTTCTATAGGCTTCAACACTTTTCTCTTAACATCTGTCATAGCATAAATGCAGACCAAAGTCATTATAAAGCCAGTGTTGACCAGTTGGTGTAAGTAATTTGTGAGTGGCTGCAAACATGTTAGCAGAAGACTCAACACTGCAATGTGTGAGCAGAAACCCCCAGGCATATCCACTGCAGAGAAGCAAAATAAAATGTTTTCTGGGCCTCTTTAATCACAGTATCTCTCAACCTTTATCTTCTGAAAGCTTGCTTGAGTTCTTAGAAAGAGGTATACTCTCTTCCTTGAATAGCAATGCCAATGTATTTGCTCTAGACATTTTGCTGCTTGGCACCAGGCTCCAGATTATATATACTCCCAATATTTATCAAGTCATATGTCTTTTAAGCCCTCCTAATGGAAAACTTTTTTTCATACAAAAGATGAAGATATCTGTGTGCAAATGAGTTCATATTCCACAGAAAGATGAATTACCACCTACCTTTTCCCTGAAGTGAAATCCCTCTCCTGTATACCTGCTTGCTCTTGCCTTTGTGGCTTTTGATATCTTTTTCTGCTTACAGTGTGTCCAAGAGCACATTCTTACTTCTTTTTTTTTTGTTGTTCTTCCGAAATCTAGGACTGAAGCTGCAGCCTAGGGAAAAGTCTGGAGATTTTAAACTGCTTTTTTGACTGTACATATTGCACAACTACTGCCACTTTTTTTTCCCAGTACCTCTTGGTTTATTCCATAGATACACAGAAAGTTGGATAATTGCTTCACCAGTATACAGTCTTCAGGCTGCTTAGCTGCCAGTCATAATGTCTACTGACATCTTTTTGGTAAGCTGAATGGCAACAGCAAAGGGTCTGTCATTTTACCCAGAACTGAGGATGACAAGAAGCTTTCTCTAGGTAAATGATCTAGTAATCCACCTAATGATATAAACCATTATGTCTTCTGGATGGAATTTTAGTCCCCTTCCTACCCTTTTATATCTTAATCTCTTTTATAATATACAAGAGAACAACAAAGTAACCTCACATTCCTTGACTTCCACTGGATGCTGAATGGTTACTTCCTTGAGAATCATATGAGGTTGTAAGTTCCTCTGCTTGGTCATGCTCATTCAGAAGGCATGGTAGGTTTTCTGTTCTTTCAGGTATGTTGAAAGGCAACACAGTTATGGGCCTAATGGAATACTTGAGTACTTGGGATTAGGTTTTTCTGCAGGGTTTCTCATGGCTTCCTAAGGGAGAAGAGAAGCAGTACAGGAATGCTGTTCAACCAGAAAGCATGGAAAAGCTATGGTGCAGATTCATGTCTTCCCTTTACCATTACACTTCAGATAAAGATGGAGAACTGTCACTGAGAGCCTGCAGCCTTGAGATAAAGAAATCAGTTTCACTTAGCAACAGCACAGCCAAAAGTAGATGCATGAAGATGAGATGACAAAGTGGCTGACAGGTGAAAGAGCTCACACAGCTTGACTCTCTGCTGCCTTCACCTGTGCAAAGTGGATTCTGAGCTTTACTGCTCATGAACTGCTTTCACCACAGCTGCACGGGTTTTTTTCCTATACTTAAGTCTGTCTGTCTCCTTTTTAAGGTCATGTGTTAAGTCCAAACAAACTGGAAAAGGGACATGGTTCACTGATGGATGAGAAGCTCAGAGCCTGTGTACAGGGTGCATGAAATGACTGATTATGGTAGGCGTTCAGCTCTAGTCACAAATGTCCAGGTTCTGATATTGTCTATTGGAGTGTTCCCATTATTTTTTTTCTCTCTGTAGAATGGAGCTTGATTAATATCTCTTGGTAATTGTGTCTACATGGGGAAAAGCTTGAAAACCATGAGTTTAGGATTTTGTTTGGTACCTGATGGAATGGGAAAAGTAGACATGTTCCTACCCTTTTATGAAAGCTTAAAACCTCATAAAGCCAATTTCATTGCAGTTCCCTTTGCAATGAAGGGCCAGATTTGAGTGGGATTTGAAGTATGGCCTCAAATTTGGGCTTCACATAACACCTCAAAGCTCTCACTGATGTCTGTGCCTCAGTAGCTATGTGTGGTTTTCATGGAGGTTGCAGGAGTAGGGGAGGGGTGAAAATCTTAGTCTCAATTTTGTTGTGTGTCAGAATGAAAACACACTTCAGAAGTATGATATATTTGCTTTTCATGAGATGAAACTGTAGTTTTCCACTGAACTGTGATCTCAGTGAGTTTATGACACAGAGATAATCTAACAGAGGGGAATTGATGTGCCCATATTAGACTAGTACCATTTGCTGTACCCGGTACTTGCAGTGAGCTGTTGATTGTGCTCATTCCTTTCTGCTATATAAGTGACCTGAACAGAATCAGGATGCTATTTTGTCTTTAGATTACTAGATTTCTCTCCTGGGACTGCAGTTATAGATTTTATGATGTGAAGAAAACTCAGAATTTAGCATCCTAACGTTTTCACTAAGAAGTATTCTTATGCAATGCTAAATAACTAGGGAACCATGAGCTGGAAACTTTTGTTCATCTCCCACACTGATTCAAACCCAAAAGTTTATGGAAGTTGTTCTATTAGCTCACATTTCCCAGAAGCATATTTTAGATTACCAGGCATATATTGCTCAAGCATGTCCAATTTTTTAAACCTACAAGGCTGCAATGAAATGCCATGTGTGCTTTCTTCAACTGGACAAGGATTACTTTGGCCCATAAACACTGGAATTCAGCCTTCTGACAAAGGAGGATACAAATGGGGAAAATGGTGACCTTGGCCATCATTTTAAAGGAGTCAAAAGTTAACCCACTGTAGTGAGTATAGTCTATTTTTATTTTTTTTTAAGATAAAAATAGTGTAAATAAATGAACATATAGATTTAATGAAACACTAAATTTCACAGTGACTGATGAGAGATACTGCACTGAATTTTGCTTCTCTAGTGCAGTGCATCTCCATTAAGGCAATTTCAGCTAATCTCACTATGGATTCATTAATCAAGTGTAGTCAGGATGTCTGAAGGGAGAAAATGAGTGGGGGGAAAAATTGGCCTATTGTTTGGAACTTATTCTTCAGCTAATTAGATTGTTTATCACGCTCCATAATATTTGTATCCCGATAAATAAGTTCCAATCGCAATTACTTATCCTAACATATCTTCATCTTCTTACAAGTTCAAAATTATTCCATAAATAGATCAATTAACTTTGTTCTTTTTATATTGCATGCCTACACAGATTTCCACCCTGCAGTATCAGTTAACTGTAAAATGGAAACAAGGTAGACATTAGGATTTTAAGATTTTCTCCATTTTAGCCAAAGGTGTAAGCATCCATGAAGTCCTTAATCTTACATCTTTTTCCCTAAGCACTATCCTAAATGTATACTGCAGTATCAGCAATCTCTTATTGCCTTCCAAAATTTCTCCTCTAAAGACCCCATGAAAAGATTTGTTCATTTTTTTGCTTATTTAGGATTACATACGGTATATCTGCCTCACATAAAACTGTCACTCTATTACTTTTTTAAAAAAAACCAAAAAATGTTGAAGTTCCAAGAACCCGGTGGTGTTGGAGATTGCTGAAGATGGGAATGTTTATAAGCTCTGTGATATTAACTGCAGCACTCAACCTCAGGTGACATAAAGCATGCAAAAAAGAACTTTCTGTCAGTTTTATTATTTCTAAAAAGGTTCCCCTTGAAAGAGAAGAGTGACCTTGCTCTGCTGAGCTGACATATGCCACTGAATTAATGGCTAGGCTTTGCTGTAGGGAAGCTTGCAGAAACATTACAACTCCAATGGCTGGGTTTGCTGTGCACATTAATCAGAGGAACCAACATGATGTATCAAACACTCATTTAAAAGTAATAAAAACTAACTCTGATTCTCCCCCCTCCCACAAGTTTCTTAGAATTAGCTTATTGTTGATCATTACCTGTTATCAAGGATAAGACTGCAGGACAGCAGTAAAACTTGTATTAGTGTTTTCTAAGGTTTGCTTACTCTTCAGAAAAAAAACAAATGAGCTTTTGGGACGGTCAGATTTAACCATGACTTAGAGGTTATATTTTAATCTTGTTTCCCTCTGGAAGGTCGTTTGAAGGAACACCTTCCACTGAGAACTTGCCTCTCCCTAGCAAGGAATGCAGAAGCTGCCTTTCATTGTCGGTGGCTGCCTGGGAGCAGGATCAGCTCCCATGCCATGCATGAACAAAGCATAAGAGAGGCAAGGAGGCTCTTGCTGCCACTGAAATAACCCCTATAAAGGATCTTGTAAGGCTGCGGTACAGCAGTTGAGTAACAGAGGCTCTGACCAAAACAGTGTCACACCTGACGAGTATTTTCTGCCTATCCCCAGCTGCTCCCATCCAGGGCAGGCCAACAAGCATGCTGCACTTGGCAGCAGCAGCAGCAGCTTCTCAGGCAGCTGAAAGGAACAGCAAAGCCCTTGGACATGCTGTGTCTCCCCATGCTATTCTGTGTGCTGTCTATGTATAGCACAACGAGGCAGAAAGCTCCGTACAGCAGCTCTGCACTAGTGTGGGAGCATTCATGGTAGTTGTGTTTCCACCCCCTCGGGGGGACATGTTGATTGCCCTATTCTTCGTGTGCTGGACAGACATGAGGCTCCCTTTAAAACTGAGCCTTTGGGGGCTCCATGCTTCTCAGATCATCTTAGGGCATATATGTGTTTTCATCTTCATTTAATGTTCATTCTGCAAACAAACATGTGAGCAATTTCACACAAGAAAACCATCTGAAACCTGCAAGATCAGTGCCTAGGTAACACACAGCATTAATAAAATAACGATATATAAGTAAGCAGGAAAAGGACTTTAATTGAAGCAAGGTAATTTTTAAAATATAATAATTAATCTGTGAATTCATCTGGTTCAGAGAGGAGAAAATTTCAGGAGAGGAAATATGTTGGTATTTAAGGGATTAAAGATCAAAGCCTGCAATGCTTACATACAGTTTAACCAGTCCAGGCAGCACTCACCTTTACTGCAGCCATAGTTCTGTGGAGGGTGGATTTCCAGGCTTGTCCATGTGTTTATGAAGGGTAAAAAGGGTAACAGGAAGGTAGAAGTGCACATCATGCCAAGTCCTTAACTGTCATTTTCATAGCTCCTCTGAGTTTGTTCCACATCCTTAACCTTCTTTTAAAGTCATTTTCTTTTCATGGTTTTGTGTGCCACTGAAAGTCACTTTTAATTAAATGTCATATAAATAATAAAGTCTTAATTACATAATTATTGCAAATACCTGTGTGCACACTCCCAGAGTTGGACAGACTGTGAAAGAAGCACTTGGAGTGACTTTTCTCACTGAGAACTAAAAGTGCTCTGAAGCAACTGGCCAAGGAATGATGGTGCTCAAAATTCAGGGTCAATGTGCATTGAAAGGAAGAGAAGTAAGGTCCCTACCTTGCACATTTTGCAACAGTCAGCTGCAAAAAACTTACTTAGGTTAAGATTGACATTTTTTAAATTGCTCCCTTATTTAGTTCCTCACAAATTTATTTAATCAACACAGCACATTTTTTTTTCCAGCTGAAATTGCCTGAATTGCTCAGACTTTCTATGTGGCTTGCCTCTTCCTGAGGAAGACTTACAGATCTTGCAAACCATCTCGCCCTTGTTTAACACTGTGGGCAGTCGTTTCCGTCTTGCTGTCGACCGCTGCAGTGACTGCCCTGCCCGAGGTGCCCTTTGGAAGCACTCGAGAACCAAATTTCTAGTGGAAACTGTGACGTGGAGGCTTCCTTATCAGGAACTACGTGCTTTGTGTCACCATTGGTTCAGGCTTGAGAGACTGAGGCTGGTACCAGATGGAGGTGCTGATAAAACAACCGCTAAGTGTTTATTTTGGAGAGCATAGTTTGTTGACGTGTGTTAAGTACAATTAACTCATTATTACACAGAGCTTTTCTTTTCCAGTCATTTTCCATCATTAATATTAGGATATTTGCTCTTATGTTTTGTGGTTGCACTTATGTTCAAAGACTGCTTTGCTCCTCTCTTCCTACCTCCACACAGTTGCTGAATACCAGACCACGATAACAACCAGTCTTTTATAGAGTCATTTTTAAGCCAGTTAAAAATGCCATTTCAGTAGATTGCCCTATTTGAGTTAGCAAGAACAAGCTGTATCTTTTTTATTGCTTTTGACTAGTGAAGTATAAGTTTTAGGCCATCTTTCATGTGGACTATAAGTTATATTAATAGCTTGGTTAGTGGTCAGAAGTTCTATATGTGTAACTAATGTGTAAAATAGGAAAAAATTCCTGAAGTAGGGAGGTCACAATGGTGTCTTTTTCTTTACTTCTGTATTACTCTTTGAAGAGTTGCTGAGTCTCGTATGCAAATTCTCAGTCTTTATAGAGAAGTGAGGTGGAGGTGTTTGTTTGTTTTGATTTGGTTTACTTTTCCATGAAACATCCCAAAAGCTAAAACTGCTGCCTTGCCTTCTGGTAAAGTAGAAGCCTATTTATTTGATTGTCTATGCAAGAATATAAGCAAACAGAATGGCAACATTCATCCCTACTTTGGTAACTCCTAAATTCATTTTCATAGTAGTCTCCTCCTCCTCAAGGAACTAGGAGCAGCTGAGAATAGAAGAAATGAATAAAATCCTGATCTCCACTTATCTCCATTGATCAAAGCAGCAAGTGCAGACTGTCATCTTGGGAGCTGCTTTGGCTTCTTCTGAGTTGAGAGGAAAGAATACATATGTCTGTGATGGGCAAGGAAATTTGGCAACATGCTGAGCTGCCTTTTTGTTACTCCCCAGTGACCACACCTTCCCCTATACAGCTTATATGGTTTGGTAGTGTCAGGCTTAATAGAAGCTAAAAATGAAAATGCATAGAGGAATTTGAAGAGATTTACTTGTGTGAGAGTGTCAGTACAAAGCCACTGCATCATGATGGACTTAAAAGCTATTTTGAATAGTACTTGAGGCAGCAGGCACCCAGATCTCTAAGCAGTGTGAATTGTCCAAAGAAAAATATGAGATTAATATATCCGATAATGAGTATTTATCAGGATAAATGGTGTCAGTTTTGGCTCAAATGTTGTCTTTAAACATGGAGTATCTCAGACTAGTTTATCATAAGAACTAACTTCTCTTGTGATATGCTCTACAAGGGAAAGATGTTTTATAACAGAAAGACAGAGACTGCAGAACCTCTTCTTGTTGTTTTCTATTTGTGTACCATATGCCGGGGAAAATGATAGGCTTTTTACAGACAAAACAGATCATCAACTGCAGACTGTCCAAATTACAATAAACAGCAATTACATAGCACTTACCCCTTTAAAAAGATTATTTAAAGTTCCTGTATTTCAGGGAATTGAAGATAAAGGAAAAGGTTTTAAGAAATTTAAAAAACCTGAAAAATATATTTTATATTTTCTACTATGGTAATTTGGTGTACCATGGGAGAAAGACAAAAGTTAATGCATTGATTTGTAGAAATTATTTAATCAGTCCTTGTGTGGGAAAATGAAAATGTTTTTCCTCTGTCCGTACCTCCATTAGATTTTACTGAGCAAATTCATATTTGCTTAACATATCATTGGTAGCTCTTGCATGAATCCTGCCAGAAAAATCACTTAACTTTATAGGATGCTGAATCCTGGTATCAAAAGTCAATAGCATATTTTCTCCCAGCAGCTTTGCATTTACTTTAAAAGCTTCCCTTCTCCTGGAAATAAGGCCTGTCCATATCTTCACAAAGTAGGTGTTCCCTGACACTAATGCAGTGACTGACACTACTGAAAGTAATAGTTCCCTTTGCAACTCTGAGCTCCTAAATCTGCTTTTCGTTATCAGTGTAATGGGGTTGAATACATTTTTAAAAGGTGGTAGCTATTGATTACTTAATGGAAAAAGTTAGTATAGAGAATTGCTGAAGCAGCCCTATTTAGTGCTCTCCAGTGCAACAAGACCATTATCTAGAATAGTGGAAATCATCCTGTAACCCTTATTAATATTTAATAGGGATGAAGCAACATTGAAGTACACTACAAAATAGCCCAAGGCTTTGGCACATGTAGGATATCAGGTCGTTTCAAGGGTCGAAAAAGAATAACTGCTATCCCTATGCTCAAGCTGTTTATAGGTAAGACCAACAATAAACAATGTTTTTCCCCTTGTTCCTTTTAAGGTGTTTGCAGCACATCTGCACTTTAATATACAGTTATTCCTGCTAGACATCTTGAAGTGATTGAATGCAACAGAAAGGTCACTGTATGTTTAGAGATCACTGTGTGAGACTATTTTATACTTTCCCCATATTGCTGTGAATCCCAGCCTCCCTCTTTCTATCCCTCCTGCTTCATGCTGCAGGGCACATTTGGCTGGGTTGACAAGCCAGTGAAAGGTGTTAATTCTGTCTAATAGAACCATAATCCTTGGGGCTGTGTTTTTATATCATCTGTTGAGCTAACCCCCTGTCACAGGGTATTGTTCATCTACTTAATAGCAAAGTTCTTTATGGGAATTTTAGATAAAATTAAAGTGTACAATCCAAGTTGTCCTTTTCAATTTCACAAGGTAAAAACAAACAAGTCACAATGTTTAGTCAACAGAGATTTTCTGAGAGATTACAATCAATTAAGAGGAGAGCTGTGTGATTTTTTTTCTTGCCTTGCCTTTTTTTTTTTTCCCCCTCAGTGAATAATAAATGTCATTTTACTTGTCCAAAAATATTCACAAATCTGGGTCAGCTTCTTCAAATAACCTTTGGTTGGAAATATTTTTCGGGCTAGATGTGCTCAGAAATGTAGTTAAAAAAAAAAAAAGTCATTTCTTTTTCTCTTAAGATGCAGTGCTTAGAACGAGAACCCAAAATGTGGGTACACTTTCCTCTTCCATACAACTATGCTGAGGTCTTTCCCACTGCTATGTTCACATTACATTTTTTTGGGGGGTAGGTGAAGCTGGTTAATAAGTAAGTGTGGAAAAACAGTGACTTGAAACAGCAAGGAGCTTTTATTTTCCATTGTGTTCCAGGGAATGATGATTTTCTTCTTAAATGGAGATTTTGAGACAAAGTATTTTCACATGGCTTCCCATAGTTTTTCTTTGTCACATTTTCTTGCCCTCTGCAAACTATATTTAGTTTAAAAGTGACTGTGTGTAAGAGATAAAGGAGCTAATGTGGGTAGTAAACCTGTGATTTATGAGCAGGGACAGAATAAGATGGGGTTCTTCCTGGATGGTAACACCCAGGGGAGGTATGTGTGTGCTCCATATAGCTGGCATCACTTTGATGAACTCCTTCCTTGACAGCACAGTTGTGAAGCCTGAACGCCACCTTGCCTTGCTGTGTGGCATCAGGGGCCTGACACTGTTGCTGCTGAGTCCTGCAGAGGAGACAGAGCAGCAAACAGCAGCTTGGTAGCTGTGAACGGAAAAGGTACAGGGCTGTACCAGCACCCAAAAACATTCCAGCAGATTAAATTGTTACTTAGGTCTTGGCTCAAAGGGTTTGTCAAAGAACAAAGAGCTGGTTTTCCACCTTTCTGGAGGACAGCAGCACTCCCATGGCCTTTCTAAACCCTTCTGCCGGGGTAGGGAGCTGGAAGATGGGTACAGCAGTGTTCCCTGCAGAGCTCGGTGTTTGGGCAGTTCTGCTCCTCTTACGATCACTGGGAGATGTCCCCTAGGCTTCTCTGGAATCAGATGTGTGCTGGCATTAAGCTTGTCTGCAACATGAAGGCAGGCAAGGGGATAGGCTATTAAACTAGCCCTTTTCTCCTCCCTTTTGTTGTCAAAGGATGTTCTACCTCATTTGCCTCTAAGGCTACATTGTGAAAATTTTTACCTGGGAGGGAAGATTGGAAAGGTGTAATGGTAGAGAAGACCCAGGAGCTCACTGCCCATTTTGAGGCTTGTGGTGGTCCCAGATAGAGAGTGAATGGAGGCAGCCTGAGGTACCTGTAAAGGGGTCACAGCAGGTGCTTTGGAAAACTGGAGGGAGATAAAAAGAGAGCTCCTGTAGGGCCTGAGAAGAAAACGATAGAGCAATAAACTGGTTTGGCTGAAATCACATGGGCAAGGAAAATGGATAATTAAGCACAGGAATACCTATAATGAGGTAGTCTGAAATCACTAGTGGTTTTTCCCTCCAGAAGGGATTTTTGATACTCAGAAATATACAGATATAATATTACATAGTATATAATAGAAACCCTGCTTCAAGAAATATGATACTGCTTTAAAAGACTTTCATTTGTATGGCAGAGTGAAGAACTTAAAAAAAGGGAGTCATTCAGGATCTAGCTTTGAGTGTTGATCAAGATATAAAAGAAGCTTTTAAAATACATAGTAGACTTGATAAACACCTGATTTCTGGCTGTTATTAGGGCCCCACTTAAAGGGACTTTTGACTTGTCATCAATACCAGTTTTATTGTGTTTGCCACTGTGGGCAGTACAGTGTCAGACACTTTTACCTGGGCCTGTGTGACAGTAACAGTAACATTTTTTTTTCTGTAATCACCTCCTGGCTTGCTTCTAGCTGGATGTAGCAGTTCATGGTACACTGGTCTGGGAGGAACTTTAAACATAAACAGGTGACTTGACAGTTGTATCTAGGTTTTAATAACAGAACAAAGCACCATCAGTGAGTCAAGGTCTGTCTTCTGTTGTTTTCCTTACAGCGCACAAGCAGCTTTGGAAGCTTTGATCGTTTCAGGCATCACTCAATATCAAAGACAGATGATTCAGCTGAGGTCTGTATAACACAGAATTCTATTTTCTTCAGTTATGCAAAAACATTGGGAAAACACTGTGTAAGTTGTACACTGGTGAAAACTTTACTTATATACCAGGTGATTGAGCCCTTGCCAAAATGAAAAAAAAAAAAAATCACACTTGAACTTTGGTACTTTGATGGGAAGATTAGAAACAATTTTTCAAAAAGTCAAAAGTTTACTTCAGGTTGGTGTATGTCCATAATAGCCACCACATGGACACAGATATGTCATTTTTGTATTAAAGGACTTGCATAAATCCCCTTAATTCTTGTTTTCATTAAGGACAATAAACAACAGAAACAACTTTTTCTAGCATAAGATGTATTTTCTTTCTGCCACTCACACAGTGATGTGCTACAAACCTGTTTATGTACATGATTCCCCACAAAAATGGCTGTGACTGACTTAAGTCATCCTAACAGCATTGGTACCCTTAATATTTTTCTGTAATTCCTATTCTACTACACTGAATTTAATTTTTATGGTGAGTTCTTGCTTGCTTTTTTATTTCAAAACAGATATCTGAGTTGGAGACTATAAGTGACATTGGAGATGCCATACAAACTAAAGCAGCAAATAATGGAGGAAGTTTGAGTAAGAAGATGAGAGCCATTTCTCTTACCATGAAGAAAAAGATGGGCAGAAAGTACATCAAGGCACTCTCTGAGGAAATGGTAAATACAGCTCATGAATCTTGTGTTTGATGATAATTTGTGTGAAGTAAAAGTGTTATGTGCAGTTTCCTGTTAATGTTTCAATTGTGATCAGTTATGACAATCCATAAAAATATGGTAACATCTACTAAATTAAAACAGTTTTTACTATCTACTCTTTCTTTCATGTGCATGTTAATGTACACACGCATGCACATGTCCAATTAAAGCATCACACAGTAAGGCCCCACAATAGGCATAGGAGTTTTCCATCACTGAATTTTGCTTTGTCATCAATGAGCATTTGTATAAAATCTCCTGATGTGGACACAAGGGAGTATCAGATGACCACTCACCAACAGTCTGACAGTCAGCCTGCTTCATTAGAAGAATTTATCTTTCAACATAAGAATTATTTCCAAAGTCCATTTTGTGGAGGTCTGCCATCATCTTACATCATGACAGCTCATATGCCTTATCTGTTTTACCTTATCTAATCTTAGCGAACCTATCTTTATTAAATATAAAAAGCATATAATGTTTCACACACTGCAAACCCTCTTTTCTCAGTATGTTGTGTCAGTGAATTTCAAATTACAAAAAAAAAAAAAAACAAACAAAAAAACTAGAAGGAAAAAAAGATTAGTCATGCTTAATCATTCTAAAAAATCTGGCTACTCTGTAGTCTGTATCCTATATCCTATCTCACACCTGTCAGTATCAAAGGAGTAGGAAAAATAAACAAGAAACTTCACAGGTAGAAGTTTCACATTTTACTTTTTGGAGGTCAAAGACAATGATCCCTTTTTCATTAATATAGTTCGCATTTTTTGCTAAAACTCAAGAGGTTGCAATCTATTATTTTTATATTATAAGAAAGAAAACTCAGAATTTCAACGTTTACCTTCTGCACACTGCAGCAATTCACCTGACAGAAATTCAATGAATTATCTGATTGGACACACATGTAACATAATCTTCATTCCTGCAGGAGATGATGACAATCAATATCAGACCACTGATTAATCTATGGGCTATGCTGCTGACTGGTGTAACAAGCACTGTCCTTGTCGAAAACCAATATAGCCTTCCACTTCAGTGCTATGCCTTATGGATCTCTACTTCATACATGCACTGTCATCTTTGCATTACTTCATCAGCCAACTGACGAATAATTAATATTTCCCCAAATGTAATGTAACATTCTAAGTACTGCAGGATGTTGCTGTTGTGTCAGAATATCACATATATTGACAAAGTGATGAAATCTGCTGAAGCAACTTCATCCTTTGAGAGCTTATCATTATTTTATTTTACTGTTACATCATCCCTAATTTACCTCTGATTGAAATATAGATCTTTTTGTTTTGAATAGGCAGTGATAACTGAGGTGTGATTTAATGTTATAAATTCAAGGGGCTGGTTTCACGAGCCATTAAATTTTCTGAGAGAAACGTGCTCCTGTTAATTCTGAAATGTGCTGGATTTTGAGGCCAATGTGTGGGTTGGGCAATGTGGTGAGTATGGTGCTAGGCCACACCAACACTATACGTGCATGCAAACTGTCTCCAGAACACCCTGGCTTGGGTGCCAGCCTGCCACCAAGCACCCATGATTTTCAGATGTTCAGTGTGGTAGGTAGCTGCATCAGCTGGCACTACACCATGTGCTTTCTGAATTAAACTGTGTATCTTCTCTGAGACAATCACAGAAAACACCTTATCTGACTACCTGCAAGTTTCCTGTTACAAGCCCTTGCAGCTGCTGTAGTGTATTGCAGTCTTCTGAGATGGAGAGTAAGTTTAGCTGCTTGAACAGGAGTGAAGTGAATAAGGCAGAGAGGAGATGAGACTTCTCTAGGATCATAAAGTGCTAGAGGTGGTGCTGGGTACCTTAGTACCAGTCATCAGCTTCTGAAATACATCATCTGACAGATGTCACAGTGTCTCTTAATAAAGTTAATCTCCAATTATGATTTAAAAGAATAAAACAAACACACAGATGTTTGTCTAAAGTACATCTCTTTGTGATTAATGTCTGATTTTTATGTTAAAGAATGAAGAAGTAAAAGAAGACAGTGATCCTGGTGGTGGAATACACACTGAGAAGGTCTCCCTGAAAGCCAGTGACTCTATGGAAAGTCTCTATAGTCTGAATAGTGGCCAGAGCTCATCTAGTAAGTACAAAATATACATCATTCTTTTTCAGTCACTGGATCAATATTGTTCAAGTCTGAGGTAGCAGACTTGGTGAACAAAAATTTAAAGAGCTCTTCAGTCTGGCAGACAAAAGTGTAATTTGATTAAATGGGTGGAAGTTAGGATAGATATACCTCTCTCCAGAAATAAGCTGAGTACTATTGAAAGTATGAGTATTAATAGAAGTTAAAAAATAACACATATTACAGGGGATGCTGCTGGTATATATGCCATAAATGTTTTTTTGGGGCTACCACTGCTATGGTGCTGACACCCATAGGGTTATAATCATGGGGTGCAGCCACACAAGCATCCTTTCTGGGGGTAGTGGCTGGGAGTTCATCCTTTGCCCTGCAGGTGTGAGGCAAACAAAGTGAGAGGTCTTTATGAGATGATGGATGATGGGTGATGGGGCTCCAGGTCATGCTGAAGAGAGACAGCCTGCTTCTCCACAAATCCATTGAAACCCTCCCTCCAACAAGGTAGTCTTCATCAGAGAGCAGATGAGAAGTGGAATTTGCCTCCATCCCTCTATCCATTTCTCTGCTGTGGACGTTTGCTGGGCAGCAGGCCATGGCTGTCTGTGATGACATTGTTGTGCCATCACTGCAGGCACAATGTGAGCCCTAAGTGGGGACTCGAGCTGCAGCCCAGACCATTTGCACTTGGTAGTTAATCTGGCCCTGAGATGGATCTGTGCACTTAAGCAATCACCTCAAACAAAACCGTTTTTATGATCATTTTCTATGATGTGATTTGTGAAAACTGTAGATGGGAGTTTACTTCCAACACACTGCTGCTCTTATCTAAAAACATATTTGGAAGGGATATTGCAGAGCTTGCTCAAATTTGCTTGAATTACTCTGCCGATATTTTATTGCTCAACTTGGATAAAATGACAGGCAGAAATGTTGATAAGATTAAAATGTCCCTCTGCAATGCAGGTTCCTTTGATGTGTCAGCTAGCTCTATGATGAAATAAAATAACTTCTACAGTACTTGTTTTCGTTTCTCTGAATAAACAGGAGAAGTTCAGCAGAATTAATTCCATAAATTGCACTTTTAGAGAACATTTTATTAATCTGGAGAGGTAATATTTCAAAAAATCTGTAAGTAAAATGTGTAGTCTATTAGTATCATAACCAGAAAAATATTATTGTAGGGAAGATGTTAATGAAAGGTGTCCTACCTATTTTTTTTTGTCTCATGTAGTATGCTTTTTAGTGAATGTATTTTTCCTGGAATGTGTCAAACCCACATAGAACACACTCTTTCTCTAAATGTGTGCTTTTGAGCACTTTCCTCCTCTTGCCTTCTGTGCAGAATTGCATGTCTGGACATTTGGTGCAGAAGTCTCAACTTGACTTTCTTTAAGGTGGTGTGACCAGCTGCTCGGATGGAACAAGCAACAGGGACAGCCTCCGGTTTGATGACGAAGTCCCTTACAGCGGCCCCTTCTGTGGCCGAGCCAAAGTTCACACCGACTTCACACCAAGCCCTTATGACACCGACTCTCTGAAAATTAAGGTAAGACAACCACTAGGGCTTCTTCTTTTCCAGTAAGAAAATTTCTTGCATGTGAAGAACATGTTTACTAATGCACTTTCAGCTGTTAAGCTCATGTATCACTTTAAAAGCAAGATCGGTCTGGTTTTCCAATGCAAAACTTCTCCTTCCATGCACAGGTATATTCAACATCACCACGAATCAGTCAGAATCCTCATGTATATCTATCTATCTCACTGCAGTCTCAGTCTCCTCCTTTCTGGACTTTACAGACATTGCTCTGCTAGTACTTGCAGTCTTCACCACCTGCCCTCCACTTCCACCCTTAGCTGAAGCATTTCTTTCAAAACAGTTTAACTGGTCATGAAATGGCAAACATCTGCTGGCTCACACATGTTCCTTTTTTAGTCACTAGGAAGGTGTATTTTAGAATTACAAACAATACTGAGGGTTGAAATCTCCTAAATGTCTCTCAGAAAATTTCAGGACCCTGAATCTGAATTCAAACTGTGTCTGTAGCTTGGCTTAGAGCCACTGCTTAATCCTGATCTGCATCCACGTCTGAAGTTTCTGAGCCTCCGTGAGTGTGTAAAGTAATACGCGTGCTTATAGAGATTTAAACAAATGTTTGTTTAGTTTCCATTTCTGAAGTGTTCGTAACTCTGAGCTAGTATTCATACCTCTGTGTGCTGGAACACACTCCATTTCTTGCTTGGGTTTATACCAAAACCAGGGTTCCTTGACCAGAACAGAAAAAAATTGAGTCTTGGAGTTGTTAGCAGATATTATCACAAAATGAGTTTGAATTTTAGCTTTGGAACAGGACAAATGAAGTGTCTATGTGGGGATTTTTTGGATAACTCTTTAAAGACTCACAACATTTTTATAGGTCCTGTGGTACTTGCCCAGAAGAAAGGACTCAATTCTGAAGTCAAGGGAGCAAGTTGTGTAGGGGGTATGACTTACAAGGGAGCCTTTTTACTACAAGAATTGCTCAGAGTGACTGTTCTGCTGATCTGAGACCTTGTTTCCCACAGCATGGCTGTGAACACCTTTACCAGAAGGCCTTCTAAAAGTAGCTGTGTTGTGACTCTTGTTTACACTCACATTAAGTGAACAGAAAGTGTGGAGAGCTGAAGCCTTGAGATCTCTCTGCTAAAGAACCTTCCACTATTTTCTCAATCTTCTTAATAATAGTGGGAAAATTTGTCAGTCCTTTGGGAAGGACAGACAGGAAAATACTGAGTTAAATTTTCTTTATTGCCTTTGAGAAATGTAGCCAGTGGTTTTTATTCTGAAATGAGTAAGACTCCACCTTTCACTCAGCTATTAGTTTTTGAAGATCCTTGAGATGCTGGAGAATAAGATTATTGTGTAAAAGTCATGTCAGGTATTTGGAAAATAATCTCACAGTGTTCCCTTGCTCTTTGCAAAAGCTATGCCTGGTATGGCAAAAGTTGATTGCTGATGCAACCATATCCCTTTTATGGGATGAAATGAAGCACAAAAATGGTGAGAAAAGCTGCTTATGATCACTGCCTCTTTGTAACAGTTTGGAGATAAGAACTAACTCCATTTTCTGTAATTATTTGGCTGGGATTTTGTAAAAGAAAGGAGCCAAATCTTAAAAAAAAATAAAAATAAAAATTAAAAGATACTTCACACTGACTGGTTAAGTTTCTATGTTGTCTGTACTGGTTTTGATTCATAGAGGAAAAGCCATCTATAAAGAGATGTGTAAGCAATGGTGTGGGTTTTTTTCATTTTTCTAGAAAGGAGACATTATAGATATAATCTGTAAAACTCCCATGGGCATATGGACAGGCATGCTGAACAACAAAGTAGGAAATTTCAAGTTCATTTATGTGGATATTATCTTGGAAGAGGAGGCTGCACCCAGAAAGATAAAGCCAAACAGAGGAAGCAAGAGGTCCAAGCCTAAGACATTGCAAGAGCTCCTGGATTGTGTCCACCTGCAGGTCAGCCAACACATTTCCCAGTTGTATTTGAAACGTTTAATTTCTCTGTACTCAGGTTTGGATGTCATTTGCAGGCAGAAGTAGAAAGGCAGGTTTCAGCAGTTTTGATAGCAGCAAAGAAAAACAGCTTCTTGACTGTCTTTTATCTGATGCAAGTGGCTTGCAGAACTGCATTTCACCATGTTTGGTTATGCTTAGAGGCTCCATGCAAAGAGGCATGGTGGTGACTTGTCAAGTCACTGTAACCTGCCTGCAACTGTGTGCCTGAGTGTAGGTGTGTCTGTGGACACTTCAGGGAAAGGACCCCAGTCTGAATCCAGTGCCAACATTTAGAATTTGGGTTTCTAATTTCTTGTGATCTTTGTGACTATGGTCATGCTGTGCCTTTGTCCCTCTCTGCAACCCTAGTTCTTGACTGAGTGTCAAAGCGTAATTAGGTCACGATTTACTGGCAACTTTTTTAGTAACAGGTATTGCTTTGGTGCTGATGCAAACACTCCTTTCCCTGCAAAGTTTCATACTGCATTGACACACAGCTCAAGGGGGACCACGTGTGACATACAGCAAGGCCAACTGCTCCTCAGCTTCTCACCCTTGTATATATCAAAAGGCTCCTTTTCTGCAAAGACACTTTGCACCCTACCTTAGAGGCCCTCCTGGACTCAGCATGAGAAACACTCATGGGGTTACCCACAAAAGTCCAGATGCATGGTAGATTAGATAATTTCTGGCAAAGGTCTGTCCTGATCCAATTTGCTTCCAAACTCTGTCAGACAACTCAAGGCACAGATGCTGGATAGCCAGGAGGACCCCGAGGCATCTGTGCCTCTGTCCTCTCCTGCTCTCCACTCTGTTTTTTGTTGGTTTGCTTTTTGGGGTTTTTTTTGCTTTGTTTTTCTACCAAAAGCGGGGAAAAAAAAAAAAAGAATGGAGCCCATTTCAACCTGACAAAAAAGTAAAAGAGAAATTTTATCTATTGCTCTAGTAAACATAGTACTTTTTTACACAAGAGAATTTGCTTATTTCTTTTTGTAGGAATATGCCTCAACCCTTTTGCTAAATGGCTATGAAACTCTAGAGGACTTAAAGGATCTAAAGGAGAGCCATTTGATTGAATTAAATATTTCAAATCCAGAAGACAGGACAAGATTGTTATCAGCAATTGAAAATTTACAGGACTGTGACAGTAAGTGTTTAGACTTTGTTTCTTCAGTTAAAACTTGCAGATAAAAGTATTTAAAGAAATAAGTGATTCTCACACTGATCTGTTAAATTATTTTTCTGTTAAATATGAAACATGAAGTCAGATGGTTTTCTTAATTATTCAAATAGCATATTGTGCATCTCTTCTAGATATGTATATGATTACTAGTAACACATGAATGATTAAAAATTTCTTATTTATAGGTGCTACACTAGAGACTGGTAGCAACTGTTGCTTAAGAACAATCCTGTTTATGGTTGTAATTGTATTGCAGGGATCTAGTTGGGAATCACAACAATCTAGCTTGGAATCTGAAACAACATTAATTTCCCTATTTTGCCTTTGAAATGAGTGTGTGTGTGTATATATATATATATGTATATATTTGTGTATACTTCTTAGTAACTAGCCTTGCTGCACTCTCTGCACCTTTTATTGTGTATGTTTTTTTATATTTAACACAAAAAAAAAAAAGAAAAAAAGAAAAAAAGAAAAAAGAGCAAATGCCAGACTGTAATTTTTACAGTTTTGCGTCAGTGTTAAAAGCAAAACCAAAAGATAATGTCTTTTAACAGGCCACGTGAGTGTCAAACTACTCTTGAGTAGTGAGGGTATGGTTTACTATTTATATTCCTTAAGTAACAAAAAGCGTAGCAAGCAGCTTTAGACACCTAACCTTTTGAGAAGATGGCACCAAGTTTTTCTTTTACTGAAGGTGTCTAAATCCCTTATGTTCTACATACACCTGTGCAAGGACCAAGCCTAACAAAGTCCTTACCAGTCCCAAACAGGGTTATTCCTAATTGGCAACCTGGTTTTAAGTCAATTCTTCAGGCAAAACAGTGTCCCTGATGTTATTTGTATGGCAGCCTAATAGTTTTTGTAATGGTTTGGGAAATAATTATAAATCTCATAAAATGGCCCATGCTTCAAAATCAGTGATGACACTGTAGTCTTAAAAACAGGAGATGAAATGACTATTTGTTTCACATCCCCTTTAGATAGGTATAGCAAAACTTTCTAGTGTCCAAATTCAATAAAATAATATTCCTAGAATTCATGCATGCTCACAGGAACAAGAACCAAGGCACCTTTCTATGCCAAGCCAGCTATAAGCATCCATTTAAGTCTAGTTGAGTTTCGTGAGTTTCGTAATTTTCAAGTATATTTTAAGGTCAGTTACACATAAATACTTTCCTGGTTTGGGATGCTGTCTTGAATCAAGATTGAATGAAATCCTTGCCTTGTCTGCTTGCCAAAGATTCCTAACATTTGTCATGTGACTGGTAGAGACAGAACAGCAGCTAACAACCTGCTCTAAAAAGGAATATACTAAAGACAAAAATTGATAGACGCTATCTGTTAAGATGTTATAACGAAAGATGGGGAGTCAAGATGATCCTGGGGATAGGCTCAGTATGAGTGGGACTTCATCCAAATAATTTGACCTCTTTGTCCTTCTGTCAAACTGTTTGCAAAATTGGGTTGAAAGAGCTGGGTGCTACTATGAAAGTGAATTCTGTATCTGAACTGAACTTTCCCAGGTCAATATTTTTTTTTTCCCTAAATGGGCATGACTCAGTCTAGCATAAGTGATTTTTTAATTAAAATTGATTTTCTGCATTGCTTAGAAGTGAGCAGCATAATTACCCTCAGCTACAAGGTAATCTGTTTACCAGCCAAGAGTATTCTAGATATAAGCTCAGCACTTTTCCAGGTAACAGTTCACTCTTTTTATAAGCTTTGTGAAAAATTTTACTAAGGCTATAGACCATATTTACTGTTCTAAGATGATCTTTCTCACACAACTTGGAAGACTTCCATGTCTTTGATTACATTCGTGCTTCCATGAAGCACACGTTTGATTAACACATAAAGTCTCAGGTATGGTCCAGAGTTGAAATGTAAGGGTTTCTGGGTTTTTGTGACTCTGCTATTACTCAGAACAGCCAAGAATGGTGGAACATAATCTCATGTTAATAGATTCTACCTTAAATGTAGTAAAACAAGATTTAACATTTCTTTAATGTGGTATCTGATATTGTGAAATGTCCAGATACTTTTACAGGGGCTTTTGATTTCTTTTCTTTTCCTTGGGTTTTTCCTGACACTTATTGTATGTTATATTAAGTGGTTTCTTCATGCCATGTACTTGTGACTATATAATTCATGTCGCAGAATAAACAGTTACTGAGTTTTCTAACCAAAAGACCTGCATCAATAGGTTCTACTTTATGGCTTTCTTCATAAAGCTATCCGAAATGTAGGTTGTCTGACAGTGAGAAATTTTTCATCTTTTCATTTAGACCTGAATGAATTTGAAAGGAAAAGATATAACAGGAATTAAAATGTAAATTTTATTTATCAAATGCTATCACATGGTTTTTCAAGAAGATTTTTCTTCCTGGTACTGTACTGTCTTCCTTCTACCATTTCTGGGAGTACAGCCCAAATTCACCATCTCCGAGTACTCTATGTAGAAAGGCTATTCTTGAACTTCAAGGTCTTGTAAGTTCCTTATGACCTTCCCCTTCTTCCCAGATCTCTTTTTATATTTTCTATAAGTTGATCAGACCTATATATTTGGGACAAAATAATTGGTTTCCATGAATTCATGGCTATGGAGAAAAAAAAAAAAAAAAAAGCTCTTTTTTCATAAAGTATTTCTTAATAGCTTTCCATTCTTCTCCCAAATGGCTTCTAGACAGGAGATGGATGGATGTGCTTTTGTAAGATACTATTTTTAAAGTGAAGCAGTTGCTGGATAGTTAATGAACAAAGTAATAAAAGAAGTTTGGAACTTTTTTTTTGACCACTTCCCAGGACACACATTTTTGTGTCTGCAAAATAGCCTTGTCCCTCTTCTCACTCAGATGATGTAAGTCAAGATGTTCATCCCTGAAGTCCAGTGGGCTACATTAGTCCAAAGGTACTCTGAGTCAAAGAAGAATTAGACTTCACTGGATATGTGCATACAGTTCATTTCATAGAAAAAAAAAATTTAAAAATAGGTTCATATGTGCAATTGAGAGGATAACATTTTATGCATATCTTCCCAAATCCACTTCCTTAGCTTACTTTTAATATTTAAGTGTCATCTCATACTCTAAATCCCACTGCCAGTACCAGATAAAGTTTGTTCCTTATTTATTGTACTTGGACAGCAAGACAGTAGATAGCTGAGGACACACCTTTCAGTTCTCGGTTGCATTCCTTACATGAGAACCTATCATCAAAAGTATCATTTTACACTGGGCAGTTCCTTTAAGTACATGGGATTACACAATATAATGGCAAGGTCAAATAGTGCTCAAAGACAATCTCCTCTTCTGTTCTGTGGTGCCACTCATTGTCCTGGACTTAATAGTTCCATATTTGCCAATGAACCTCATCCTTGTATTAGTGTTTTCCACCTTTTTCCACACACATTTCTTTGCTTCCACATTTTAAAGGAAAAAAAAAATAAGCTTCTCATTGCTGTTTTTACCATAGACTCTCTTCTCACGTCATTTCAGCATCCCTCCCAGAAAAGTTCTCCCAATGACTTCAGTGAGTGCAATTCTAAAAGTTACATGTCTGTAAATATTTGCAGAAGGTTTACTCCTTTGAGTCCCCAAAGTATTTTGTGTGTGTACAGAACCACTCCAGGTTTCTCTGTTACTTTTTCAAGAAGTATCAGCATTTTCTACTTCAGCTGGACCCTTTCTGAGTCTGATGCTTTGTGAGTCTTCATTTCACTTTAACACTTAGGTGGTGTAACTGGTACCAACTGGTACAGGCACTACAAGCTGATACATGGCCTTCACACATACCTAGGAGGTCTAATATCATCCTCGGAGACATAATTTGTTCTACTTCTTTATTGTATGGTGCTGCACCTTCCTGGAAGGCACGCAAGTGATTTAGACTAAAGCTTCATTCTCCTAGCCCAGTTCTCTGTCTGGGCAAAACTCAGCAAGGCAAACTCACAGAGGGCACACTCATGAAGTATGGCTTGCTCCTGGGTGAACTTCTGTTTTTACAAGACATAATCCAAGCCTTCTTTCACTCATCTGGTTATAACTGGCATAACTGCTCAGGAGTCAGTGTACATTTTGGAGTTGAATTGCCTTAAACTTAAGCATAAAGTGCTTTAGTAATCAGGACCATAAACTCATTTAAAAAAAAGGGAAAAAAGCTGATGAAGGAAAACAGAGATCTATCCCTGCATGTGTCATGTAGACCTACATCACTGAATAACTAATATTTCAAGTATCTAAACAGTGAGGAAGATAAGTATGCATCACTCATCAATTACCAGTGCTAAAGACCTCACATTTTTCTTTCAGAGGTCGTCTGAATATAATCCCAGCATCTAAAGTAGTAGTAGAATATATGTGTCAAAATGATGTGCATCTTGGACTCTTCTGGCCATATCACAGACAACAGTGACTGAAAACTATTTATCTTATATGAAACTGCTTTACTGTAGAAAAATGATAGGGCTTCCATTTGTTGATAACATACTTATTTCTGATGATTCTGCAACATCTAATGGCAGTTTAATTTTATCAATTCCTGTTTCCTGTGCATTGTATAATTTCTTTTTTTTTCTGATGTCCAAAAGATTAAGACATTATTAATTACCTTTACTCATGTGGAACTTCAACATGTACATGTTAGAGGAAGGAATTAAATAAAACTGAAAGTAAGAGCTAAAAGCTGAAAAGAAAAAAGGAAGAAGAAAAAAGTGTAGTTTCTTCCCTCACAAAACATCTAAAGCTGCATGCTACATATATTTATAATACTCAGCATCCTATTCAAGTGGTTCAGTAGTTACTGCATAATATTTAATGCTGCCTTAGAGAGAGAAAAAAAAAAGTTTGCTTTCTGCCCTTTCTTCTTAAATATGGAGGGGGAAGTGTTCTTCAACTGTTTCTGCTCAGAATTAAAAATAGAAAATGTAGTATTTTTGCTTTCTCAAACAATGGGATATTTTTGGCATTCCTTTTTTTCATGTAAAATATCATTTGAGTGTTACGGGAAGTTTTACATTTCTGTATGTTTTCTAAATAGAATTTTCTTATTCTCCTAACTGACCTAAATTCAGCTTTAAAAAAAAAAAATCAGTCCTAGGCTTGTCTTTATTTTTTCCCTTGAAACATACAAGGGACAGACGTCACTACAGAAGAATTAAGGATCTGGTTTTTCACATAGGAACTATTCAGATTATCATAACTAGTTGCAGAGCACTAATACACTGACTGAAACTGTAATTTCTTTTTAATTCACTGGTTACTTGGTCTTCTTTCCACTGTAAAACAAGCAAATTGGATGGAGGTTCCTCTTTGACCTTGAAAATGTAAACAGGATTAACACTTTCTAGGTCACTGCTTGCCAGGACAGCAGATGATGCTAGAGGAGCAGATGAAAAGTACCAGAAAACAGCATTAGGCTGATGAGGGGATTACAGTGGAGGGTAGGGGAGCCCTGTGCCCTGCTACACAGGAGGGCTTCACCCAGCCACTGGCCAAGCTCTGTCAGCCCACAGCGACCAAGACCTGGGTCATCGCCGTGCCACTGGGATGGGTGTGAGGAGTTAATGACACAGTTTAGACAAGGCTTTACTGGGGCATCTGCTGTTATTTGTGATAAACTACTTCTGTTGCTACTAATAGCAGCAGTAATACCTTCACTGGTGTAATGCCTTTTGTAATTCCTTCCTGATTTAAATCAGAAATCAATTGGACCCTACGTGATCAAATATTTTCCCTGCAAAGGGAGATAACATTTGACATGGCAAACTATGTGCTGTAAGCTGAGAAGGAGATCTAACAGTTACAGTTAACAATTAAATCTGATTAAAAGTGTACTCTTTCATGCAAGTACAATTAACCATTTCTTTATTTGGGAACAAGGTGGGTCTTCTATCCCTTGGAAAGTATTTAAAGTAATGAAAAAATTATGTTTTATATATTTGCTTTTTAATAAGTAAACATGCCTATAACCTATTCGTGCAAAAATTATTGAGATGTTGGACTTTTCAAAATCATATTAATTTATTAACTTATTTAGATTAGTTTAGTTTAGTTGGGGAATTCTACCCCAAAGCTAAGCTAGTCCTACTTCATGAAGTAGCAATTCCATTCTGCCTGTACTTGAAACTAAAATTAAATCTGACCAAATATTTGAAGCTAACTATTTAACCATAGAGTAACAAGCCAAATGAAATAAGGGAACTTTCTTTGCAAAAGCAAGGAGTGAACTTTTTTATGAAGGGCTAATATCTGGGGGTTTAATTAGTTTCCTATGAGATTTGTTCCTTATACTTCGATTGGAAAGCAAGCCACGGTTTGGAGTAAAAATACAGTTACAGGAGGGGGATAAGGAAAAAGAGAAGTAAGAAAGGGAAAGATAAGGTATTTTATAGTTTGTTTTCTGAAGATATTTACTGTTTGTTTCAAAAGGCACAGTGTCTGTAATGCAATGTGTTACAAACAAGGCTCAGTAGGCTCCACAGCTAATTGCATGAGCAGCCTCTGGAATATGTGACTGTGGGAAGGGAAAAGCTGCCATCTATATGGTGGGCATGGGGACCATGTTGCAGCTCTGGATAGCTTAAAGGACCTCAGTCTAAAGGATGTGGCCAAAGTCTCTGACATTCATCTCTGAACAGCACCCTGCAGGATCAAAGACAATTTAGAAATGGCTATAGCTATGTAATAGTATTTTTAGTTCTTTGATGCAAAGGTTTCTGTTTCTGATAGACAAACGATACTGATCTAGTCATGTCTATATAAACAACTCCATTACTACAGTTCTTCAAGATCAGTTATGTTGCTGTCTCTAACTCATTCCCAGGATACTTATTCTGACCATTTTTTCTTTTTCTTTTTTCTTTTTTTTTTTTTTCTTTTTTCTGTTCTTTCTAGTTGAACAACAGCAAAAAAGTGAGGGTGGTCAGGAGATGCAGATCTTAATCCCTCACACTGGTTTTGACAAATCACAATTAAATGACTGCCCAAGAGATTCTGGCTGTTACATCTCATCAGAAAATTCAGATAATGGTAAAGAAGAAGTAGACCCAGAAAGCCTGGCTGACATGGTGCACTCAATAACTATCAGAGAGTCAAACTGATTGAGTCCTGCTGCTTGATGCAGATTTTCAGAAAAGACAGTCAGCCAGTACAATGGCATGGAAGCAGAACACAGAATATTTTCAAGACAAAAAATCTACTTCTTTTTGATGTGTGACGCTCTAGACTTTAATATGTGGACATTTGATAACTAAAGGTTACTTCATAATGATTATATCTCATGTTTTTCTTTTCAATTAATTCACAGACATTTCACTGAAAAAAAAATATATATGTATTTATAAATATTTGTACAGCAAATGCATTTTCTTTAATAATAGATAATTGGTTTAGGGAGTGGTACATAATCTGGACATGTCCATTTCTGGAATTGTCCAAAATGTAAATATTGTACATTTTTATTTTTAAAATATATGGATTAATCACACTGTCTTTATGTATTCATCTTTGTATTAGGGTGATATATTAGTGAAAATACATTCTGTACAAATATCAGCAAAACACATCTGAGAATACACATCCTA
This sequence comes from Corythornis vintsioides, assembly GCA_025447755.1. Taxonomy (NCBI): domain Eukaryota; kingdom Metazoa; phylum Chordata; class Aves; order Coraciiformes; family Alcedinidae; genus Corythornis; species Corythornis vintsioides. Next base: position 15,881 of record JAOEGS010022406.1, on the reverse strand, counting down.
CTTTGAAAAGTACCAAGCTAATTCTCATGAATATTAAAGCTGTTTGATACCATTCTTCTCCAAAACAGGCTCTAAAATAGACATCCCCTGTGCTTATCCTGGAGGTACAAAAGAATCTGAATCAAGCTCTCTGAGTTCATTATGTTTTAGAAAACACAGCCATCTGAACAGCTTATGCACTGGCAATTTCTTATTGTGTTTTTCACACCTGTTCTCATTCTTCCCAATCATTATACAGATAATGCAAGCTTGGAGAAAAAAAAAAAGAAATCTGTATCCATGTTATGCTTTTATAATAATATTTTGTGAAGCTCTTCCCTTTTGTGCGTGGTGTGAGGTTTGTTAATAGAGTGTTTGTATACAAAACTCAGAAGCTAACATGGTTATTGTGCACTATTGTCTTTCATATGAGATTTTGTTGTTGCTTTCCAGTATATTTTGCACTGGAATACACATTTTATCTGCTGTCTTTCTTACTTTAGAGTACTTCCTTCAATAATAAACCAAATCATGTGATTAAGCCCTTTACAAACTACTTGATTTTTAATGTGGTCATTACATTTCAAAGACTGCTCTGTTCTAAGAATAACACAGTAAAGGACAATTCCACTGAGCATTTTATCACCCATAATAATCTGTGTATCAAATAAACAGAGAAACTTTTTGCTCACTAATTAGTCACGCAGTTTTCACCATTTAAGGCAGTTTACATTTACGTTAAAAAGTTTCCACACATTGCTGACAGCATAAAAGAAAAACACTTTTAGAAGAAATGAAACACAGAAAGTTCCAACTAGAGGATTTCTGAAGAAGGTCTAAACAAATTGAAAGCTTTTCCCCCTTTCTTGTCTCCTTTTTTGTTTCCCAATGGAAATACTTTCTGTAGTTTTCATGACCCTTCAAATGTCAACTGCTGGCAGACTCCTCATAGATCTGCTTTGAAGGCTATGGTATAGAAATAGCAATTTTAGAAAATTGCAGTAACTAGATTTCACAGATTTGGAGTAAATAAGCTCTGTTTAGAAAAATAAACAGGAGTGGGAGATGATAAGATTTATTTCTGGTTTTAACTTACTTTTTATACTGGCAACAATTATCATTTAGCAGCAGTGACAATGTCTTGCAAGGCATGGTAGGGATGCAGAATCCCTTACTGGGACAGAGTATGTGAGAGCTTGTATCAAGCTGCTATATTTGTTCCTTAATTCTTTTCTAACCAGGAGTGTGTCATGCAGTACTGACTTTACTTAATATGACTTTAATAACTTCTGAAATAATGTATTTGGATTGGCTTCTATAATGTCCTTATTCTAGAGAAGGATGAAAGTCAGCTTGAATGCCTCTAAGAGAGGCTTATCTTCCGGGTTTTGTGGCAGAGGCGCTTAGCCTTGAGGCTGCTTCTATCTTGACATCTGTGAAATTACTGAACCTCTAAAAATATGTTGAGGTGAGTTTAAATATGATTATGACTGCCAAGAAACAGCTAAGTTAGCTGGGTTGAGGGCTAACAACCACAGAGACCGGAGATGTATTGTGATATAAATACTGTGAGAAATGTTTATTTGCAAAGCCTTGCAAATGAAAACAGGCCTCCCTTACTAGTTAGACACAGGCAATACTTTCAAAAGAGCAAAATACTGAACAGCAGCTGTTATTTTACAGAAATCAAACCCTGCATAACTTGGGCTGTTGGCAAGAGGATCAAGGTGTAAGATTAACTCGTTAGTAACTATGGCCATGAGCTGTAGTTTAACCACTCCTGTGTCTAATCAGTAAGGCTTTGTCCAAAGGGCTTCTTGCTTAGAAAAAATGTGTCAACTGAAAGACTTTTTTTTTTTTGTAACTTCCTGCAACAGCAGAGCAGATTAGATCTCAAACTGAGAAACTTCCGTTCTCTCAAGCTATTCTGAGAAGAAGAATGAGGAAATGTTATACCACTAAGAAAAAAAAACCCCATATTTCATCCAAGAAGTATACCCAACCTTATTTCATCTCTCATTAATCACACTGATCATGGATTAAACCGTTTATAGCAGCACAAACAATTCTCTGCCCAGCTTTATTCCTGAATAGTCTGGATAAACAATAATGTCAGGAACTGTTGGAGAAAGTCTGGTGGAGATCTGAGATCCTTTTGAGGATTCTTTAAAGTGCTACAGAGACAGGGAAGAGAAGCAAGCAACAGAGGTTTTGTTCATCTCTGTCACTTGCTTAACAGTGTCATGCCCCTTTTCAGTTTTATTAACCTTCCTCTATAATTAAGAAGGACTATAAGGTTTGTAAATCTCTTATTTGGAGATAACTGAGAGCCCACTGTTCCCTGTGGTTGGTTACAAAGCATACAAAAGGATGCAAAACCAGTCTGTAATAGTAGAGGTGAAGCTAACAAGGCCAGCCCTATTGACCTCTAGCTAGTGGGGATTTCCCCTGCCACAGAGGCTGTGTGCAGGTGCAGCAGGCTTCCCCTCAAGGCTGTGGTGATGGGCTGGCTGGTGGCACATGCACTGACACTGTCCAGGGCAGAAAGCTGGTGACTTGGAAAGACTTAGGTGATCCACAGCAAGATTCATATAGTTGTGGGTGCCCTCATGCCCAGAGAAGAATCACCTCTGGTCAAACTGAACATCACTTCTAGTGGTGTTGCCTCACGCTCAGCCCTGTTTGACTGCCATTCACAACTGTCATTGTATTAGAGGGCTTTTTACTAGAAAAGAGGGTAGCAGAGTGACAGATCACGGTCCTGTGATCCATGTGGACCAGCCAGCAGATCTAGAGAATCAGCACCCTGCTTTCCAGGTTTTGTAACAAAAACTCAGTGCCTAGGTCACATCAGCAGCTTGGTGTCTGTCCTAAGACAGCCTTGATGACAATTTTGCAACTGAGCTGCATGGCAGCATACGTGGCTGAGCCTTTCTTCATGTCAGAGGGAAGTAGTTCATTCATGTCTAGGAACAGCATGATAAAGACTCTGCCACCTTTTCACAGTTCACACAGTTCTGGGTGACACAGAAGAAGTTCTGTGTTAGCCACAGAAGGGGTTATTTGCATCACACTCCGATGCTTCTGTCTGTGTATGTTGTACTACTGCTTTGTAGTAATGACACTAGTGAGTTCCAGGAATAGTTTGCATAGGACAGTGTGTCTTCCTCTGGTCTAAGAGCTCCTGCCTGAGGTGTTCACTTGCATCCCTGATCTTTGGCTCCTGGTAGGCAATGAACAAATTTTTTCCCTAAAACTCAGGGGAGAATGTGGAAGAGGCTACAACAGAGCTGTGTAGAGCATTCAGTTTGTGTATCTCCAGTGCTTGTCTTACCATCAGCCTAAAGCTCCTTATCTGCCTCTGAAGTCCTCGAGGGCTGGCCAGAGGGCTGGCACTAGCTAGCACCCTTGCCACAGCAACCAGCCAGTGAATCTGTCAAGCTCTTTCTGGCCCAAGAAGGGATTATCTGTTCATTGGAAGACCAACAAAAGTGGTGTCAAATCTTCTATTTCTTCCTGTCTAGGAAAGGCCAAGAAAAGCCACTACAAGCATATGGCAGAAGAGACTGTGGGATACCAACACATTCAGGTAAACAGAGCTGTTAAATCTACAGTCACATCATGTGTGCATAACAAACAACAGATCTTGCAATAAACTGGAATTTCTTGGTAAGTACATTTCTTCTGGAAGGAATAAAGAAGTGGGAGGAGGTCCAGGATAGGCTAAGGGGATCTGAGATGGCAATTTCATTTTTTGTGTCTAGGCAGAATTTGATCTGACATGCCTAGCAATGCCTCCTAGCTAGTCAGGAGATCTGTCTGCTGACAGCAAGAGCACAGAGAATCTGCCTGTTCCAGGAAATCATGAACAAACGAGGGACCAGATTTGAAGGCAAATGGTGTTCCTTAACAATTCACTTACCTTGAGTGCTTAATTTAAACCTGACCAGTGTCCAAAAATTGTGTTCCTAGGAGAGAACCCACGTCCTCACCTCCTAAAGCCCATTCTCCATGCCGACCAACTACATAAAATGCAAGGTACCGGTAAGTTTTGCCTGTGACACACATTAGACTGTAAATCTCTCTAAAATGTTCACCACTGTATTTGAGAGCAGTCCCTTGCTGGCTATCAAAAAAACATCCTCCAAGGAAAGCACTTCTTAAAATACTATCAGCAATAACCCTACACTTTACAGAGTGTAAATGTAAAAGAAATGGAAAGCGAAAGCCACTCACGTGGGGCAAATATGCTTTAGAAAAAAATGAATACAGAAAAACTGAGGAACCTGCATGGTTTCAAAGAAATATCTCCATATTACTAACTACTTTGCCTCCTAAGTTTTCTCTCATTTCTAATGTTAAGAGGTGAAAAAGTAGCATGATTCTTTACAGCAGCATATAAAATAGTATGTATTTACTGGAAGAGTTATTTCCCTTTTAATACTTGCAGCAAATACATCTTTTATTTCTTTGCCTATCTGTCTAGCCATTTAAAGAGAGCAATGAAGTATCAGAAAGAGATTTTGAGCATAATTGATAGCTCTGCACCACTCAATGCATTCTATGAACATGCTTATAGGATGTATACCTGTCTCCCTAGTTCTATTTTTAGACAAAATGTACTAGCAATCTTTGCTCATTTCAGTGTTGTTAGGCAAAATACTCTTTGTAACCTAGAAAAGGCTTCCATCTGGGGCTTTGGAAGGGTTGTTTTCTCACTGTGTCTTCAGAGTGAAGGCGAAGTCATTAGTGGAAGTGGGTGTTTGACCAGCGACTTTGTCAGCTATGGTTCTTGTAAGAGAAAAAAAATGGCAAAATTAACTGGTTGGAACTGAATTTATAGACAATCGTAGAATTTAGTCATAAGATCAGAAATACTGTGTGTTGTAAAAAGCATTAAGACTGTAGCTAAAATAGCCAGGCCCTACAGGTGGCTAGGGAGGTCTGTCAAAGGAAAACCAACCTGAGTGTCTATCAGAACAGGAGCTATGTATGAGAGAAGCTGTACATACTCTGAATGACACTTTCCATATAGCAGTGAGTATGTGTTTACTATAACACTGGTTTGTCCTGTGAGACACACCATCCACCTATCATTTGTGTGCATAAGCTTAGTCTCTGCGACACCATAATTTCACTTTTTTTCACTTTGGAGAAAGACCTAAATCTTGCACAACTGCCAGAGAATTTAGACGTTATTTGTCCCAAACAAACAAATATGTGCAAAATGTGATTCAGCTATTTAAGATACTAGATAACAGGATTAGCTACATGCTGTATGGTACTTCACAGTTTCAAAATTGAGTACAGGGGATCATTTAATTAAAACCTATTCAACTGAAAATCCTATTTATCTGAAACAAATGTTTGTCCTATCTATAATATCAACAAACTATTCACATGAGCAACTAGCAATAAACAACAGAAAGATGCACAATGAATGTCAATTAACACAATTTTCTTTCAAATAAGCTTGCACTTTATGTATACAGCTTTAGCACTGTCCTGTGTATCCATTATAAAGGTCAATTAACCTCAATTGCATCTAGTCAGCTTATTCTAAAATAAAATAAGCATAAGATACCTTTTTTTTTTTTTTTTTAAATCAGCATCTCAGCAATTCAGTTGCCTAGCAGTGAAGAACTTCTAAATTGGTAAAAGTCTTTGCTAAAAGTTTTATGTTAGAAAATGCCACCAAAAAAAACCCACCAAATTTTTTTTTAAAAAGCAAGAGTGAGATTGGCTGAAATTGGTGATGTGCCACAGTGTGGCTGCATAAAGCTTTTTAAAAATATTCATTATTCAGCATATAGTCATATAGATTCAGAACAACAAAGGGCTTTGGTATGTGTGTGTTTCAAAGGATGAAAATCTTCCTAAGTAAAGCTTTCAATGCTTACACTAATCCAAGACTATGCTAACAAATCTCTCAAAATGAAATTCCTTGCTGAAAACAGCCTGTGTGCTTTAAACTCCATCAAAGACTTTTTTTTCCCCCTCTCCCCTTTGGGTGCAGAATGTCAGCATTTATGTTAAAAGTCAATTAGGTGCTCACTTGTTTTGCTTAATTGGGAAGATCTGGTACCATGTGAGCACTGTGAGATTTCATCTGGAATTGCACAAGCATCAGTAACTCAAAGGACCATCTATGTTGTAGAAAGCCAAGGCAAGTGGATAGAAATCTGGCATATTGGTCTCTGTAGGAGACATACGAATGACACTTTAAATGAGAATATTTGTAACACACCCAGGAAAACACAGGTGAATCACTGGACTTAAGAGAAATTATTTACTTCCTTGGACGTTAAAAAGCAAACAAATAAGCCAAACAAGAGAAAACAAACTCCAAAATGGATTAATGATGACTGCAGGACATCGTCCAATGGCCATTCCAGCTGCTGACCATACTGATCATTGAGTCAGGCTTATCTGTCAGTGTTTGAGAGGCTGTGTAACTGTCTCAAAAAATAACATGAAAAGGTGTTTTGAGAGTCTTTTTGAAGGTGATGATAGCTGTAAAATTACTACAGTAGTGCCTTCTCTCTTTAGAAAAGTAAACATACAAAACTATACAAAGACCTATGGGGAAGAAAAGATTGCTTTCTCAGAGACTACTAACAAACTGTCATTCATAGAAGGCTAACAGGGGCTCTGTGCTTTCTGTGTCCTTTATGATCTTTGTCTTTGCTGTAGGCAGACAGTGTTCAGGGCTACAGTGCAATTTTCACAATGCTACTGCTACTGAGGCTCATAGAATATAGAATATATATAAATACATGTGTGCTAAAAATTGGGAATATAATTATACCAGACATAAAACTCTATGAAAATGCTTCTTTTTCTGGGTACATTTCACCTGTGTCCCTAAGGCCTATGAAACACTTGCTTACTATTGCAGTCTGAGAACTAGAGACTACATTAGAGTATCCTGACTCACTGCTTCATCCTATTTCATTCTACTTCTGTCTTCCTCAAGGTGATCTTTACTTATCACTTCATTGCTATAGCAAACATCAAATTCCATTACACTGTTTAACTTATTAGGATTACATCAGTAAAAAGAGTAACCAGTATTCGTAAAAAACGGGTTGCATCCCTGCTGAGAGGTATGTACTTATAAAATTCAGCTACAAATATGAGTGCAGTCCATGACTACATAAGATGTGAAATATGTTCATATATTCACATTGCTAAAAGAAGCCCTCCTAAAAACACTGACTCCAAAAGTCAGTGTTTGAATCTTAGCATTATGGTTTCAGCATGAGATAGAGTGAAAAAAACCAGATGCTTGGCTTGGCTAGATAACAATGCTCTGTATGGACCAGAATAGAAATCTTCTGCTAATCCCTACATTTAATGTAAAATAAGAAAATGTGCAGTTATTGATCCAGGATATGCTGAGATGCTGCAGTTCTTTCAATAATAATAATTAAATAATAACACTGTGATTTCTCATTATCTGAAAAACTTTGCAGTAAAACAGTTCTGTATCCCCATAAGAACTATTTGCTAGATGAAAAGTGTGCCTCCTAAATCATGGGGTTTGGTCTGGTAATGTTATAAGAAGTAGACCATCTGAGTCAGCCAGCCTGGAGTAAGGTAATACCTCCTAAAAGGCATCTTGAACATCATCAGGGTCTTGTGAAACAACATTTTGATTAGCTAAGTGAAAATGAATCACAAATGTTGGCATACAGCTATGCTATCATTTTATTCAAAGAATGATCAATTGGTAACAGGCTGATGAAACATTAAACAGAAAGATCAATTCAAGACATTATATTCTTACAAGACTCCTAGATTCTCTACTCAAGACCTGATAGTTGCCACAAGACTTATCAGACATGGACGATAATTACAGAGATATGATAATTGAGGGCATTAAATCAAGCATGTGAGCTAGATCTGCTGTCACAGCAAGAACTTCTTCAGTGAGAACTGGCAGAGAAAGATTTTCTTCCCCCTCGACTGGCACAGCAGGACCTTCATCCAGCCACTGGCACAGAAACAGGTTCCACTTTAAATCTATCCTATCTACACCCTGTTGAAGTAATTCAGTTAATTGCACGCATTAGTCTTCAGAGAAATCTTTCATACTGCTAGTTATGTCCTTGGATGAGTATGGTAGCAATCAAGCCCTGCGGTGGCACACTGCTGTCTACTAGATCTGGAACCTCTGCTACAGAGCCAAGAGTCCACTTAAGCACCAAGGAACCAAGAAGTACACGAGAGCATCTAAGCTTTTAAATGCTATAAATTACTCAAGAAGAGATGAGCCATAAGCAGAAATGTTCACCATGGTACAAAGCATTACACAGGAGAAAAAAGTAGCCAGAGTATGACTTGACAATTGAAAGAATTCAAAACTGTTTTATTACATTTCTTTCTTTAGCTTTCGGGGGAAAAAAAAAAAAAGTAACCAAAGAAAGTAAGGCAAGGGAGCAAAAAAAGCAAGCAAGAAAGCAAGCAGCAAGCAAGCAAGAACTAGAAAAAGAAGACTAAATAAAATGAAAAGAATTGTGAGGAAGACCAGAAAAAACATTCTCCCAGACAGCTAAGCCACAGTTCTTCAGACATAACTTCCACATAAAGTCCTTTTTTTTTTACTGAAAAGTTGAACCTTCCACAATTTACTTATTAAATATAAGGTGAACAGAGACACTGATGCAAATGGCCCAGTATATTAAAAAATCCATTGAGCCAGGAAACATTCAAAGTTCTGTTATAAATAATCTTTTAAGTTGTGGGATAGCAGACATAGTGTCTATGCCAAGCCCTACTAACTGGTATAGCTAGATTTAGAAGCAAACTGCTTTTAGGGTTGATTTGTAAAAAGATATGTTTCCTGTCCCACTCATCCTTTAAAGAATATTTTTTTAAAAGGTTATAGATAGCCTGTCATATTGTTAGGAGCTGAGTAGCAAATTAAATAGGGCCAACAGGATATGTTTCAAAGGATCAAGGTATAATAACAACCGTTTGATCCCTTCCTATCCTGCTCTATCCTATAAAAGTTATCATGAGCAATTATAAGGCTGGAGGAAACAAAGCTAAGTTGCCTTGGATAGCTTTTGATGTGAACTGAATATGTTAGGCTGCGGTGTTCTCCTTCCCCTACTGCCCTCAGACAACAATCAGAGAAGTAAAAAGAGACAAGGAGGGAACAACTGAATTTATACACTGATGATATAAATAATAAAGTTTTTCTGCTTGAGCCCCTGGCCTAGGAAACTAGAGAGATGAGTTCACACCCCCTCCTTTATTTTTAACTACTATTCCACTGAGCCAGAAAATTTGTGGTAATGTTGAGAGTTTGAAAGAGCAGGAGCCTATGAAGTAATTCACCTAAATTTACCACTGACTGAGGAGCTGAAAGGTACATAGGTGTTAGGTCCTAACTGAAGGCTTGATTGCTTGAAATAGCCCATGTGGGGCAGTAATACTGCCCCATATCTCTGTGCAGACTTTTTTGTTCTGCTGTAATATAGCAAACCTTTCCTCTTTATGAAGAAATTAGTGTTGTGGTGGAAGGTTTTGTACAGGACATCAGTTCCAATTAAGTCCCAAATAATTACAATATTCATTACAACATTTCCTGGAGGAGGCACATTTTCACAATTAGAAAAGTGCTAAACTCCAGAATCAGAGAGCTTAGAGATGGGTTAAGTCCCTCTCCCTATAGGGTTGTCCCTTAGTAGTTAGGTTTACAGCTCACCAACATTTGTTGAGATGAATGGAAAGGTATTGATACATGGAGGGACAGTCTTTAAAATTAACTGTACATTTCCTTTACATAGGAGCAGTGTGATAACTGGTGAGAAGCAAAAGGGACAAAATCAGAAAGTGAAAAAATTAACTTTCCTTGGATACAAGATCTGTTAGAGAGAGATTTCCTATGTAGACTGTTCTGAAAACCCCCTAATGCTGTGGAGGGACCATTCTGGTCTGGCTCACACACTGTGACTGAGGTAGAAGACAGTTAGTGTAGGGATAGCAAGAGAAATTCCCAGAGAAAAGGATTTTCTCTGACAGGTGTATTGACCCTGGCTAACAAGAAATGCTCAGGAGATGCTGGATTTGAGAATAAGTTTGAGGGCACCCTGCTCCAGTGTCCCTACCTTCAGTTAGCTTATGTGAATCTGTGTCCCAGGCCTTCAAAAAGCCAAAAGAAACAGCAGCCTATGTAGTCACCTGGGTTTGGGTTTCACAGGTCTTTGCTCAACAAATTAATTTTTAGTGAGGGCCACACAGGTTCATCAGTCAAGCATGGAGCAAGCCAGACATCATGTCCTCACTTCTTCAGGTCCTCTTCACATGCTGCAGTATTTTAATACTAGCCAAACCTGGTTTCTCCTACTTCTGCCAAGAGGTAAATTAGCAATAGTGATTTTTACAACTACATTTTCTCAGTCATTTTAAAGTCAGTTGTTAACTTATGTGGTCACTTTCTTAGCAAGAAAAATGCTTGTGCAGTATCTGCCATATGTGCTCTATCTGGCATTTAATAATTCTTTTAAATTTAACTAGGAAATATAACTCCCCTTGTGACTAGTCTCTTCAGAAGGTGACTTACTTCCTGTGTTATTTCACTTTGTGTGGCATGAAAAACAACTGTGCTTTTCAGCTCTTCCTGTCTCCTCATTTTTAGCTCTAAGTTCTAAAGCTCAGTACTTTTGTACATTATGCCAGAGATCTATTAAGCAGCATACTGGTGCACCGAGCTGGAAAAATGCAGCAGTCAATGACGCTGGCTGCATTCAGCACAAGCCTCATAAATTGTGGGCACATTCTCTGCATCGCTTAGAAGCTTCTGAGGTAAAAGAGAGAAGCTGTGCTACCTGCTTGTGTGATCAATTGCCATCCCTGAACGTTCCCTCAGAGCGTGCTGCTGCTCCATTGCCACCTTTACTTTAGGAGCACGTCAGCAAGTGAGGCAGAGACAAGAAGGAAAAAGAAGAGGCTGCATCCAGGTTATACCATTGTCTGCCTGTATTCATGTGACTAAGGTCTTGGAGATGTCACTAGGTGATATGTTTCAGAGCAGCTCCCTGGCTGCCCCAGCCTGGCAGTGGGCTGGCAGTCAGGCAAGAAGTTAGCCATAACCACTTCCTTACTCTGCTTCAATAAACATGGACTCAGCAAAGATTAAGCTCTGGCCCAGTGCCTTTGCTGAACACGGAGCCTGGGATGCAGATGTATTTTTACCACTTACATTCTCCCTCGAAGTCTGAGACTGGAACATTTATGCAGAATTCATTCGCTGAGTTTTTAATTCAGTGCAGGCAAAACAGTGTGTCAGCAGGTATTGTCTTGCTCTCTGAAAGAAGTAATCATCTTCAGCAGCTCTTCCCTTCGGTGGGTCTCCAGGGCTGACTCCAAGCTCTGCAAAGTCAAAGGGGATGTTTGAAAGAGAGAGCTCTGGATTCAGCTCCAAAGCCTGTCAGGCATTTTAAGCATATCACATGGCATTCCTAGGGAAGTATCTCTGTCCCTGTATTACGGGTGTAAACTGCAATGCATAGAAACATGAGTTTTACTAAAGGCTCCTAGGCAAAACAATGGTGGCTGCTATTATGAATGATAGTCTGTGTTTCTCTGGGTTCTTCCCAGATCATGTGCCTCTGAGGGTATCAGCACCTCAGCTCTCACTGGTGTGAGCTAGCACAGAATTTGGAAATAATCTTCAGGCATTTCACCAAATTTTGGCATTTCACCCAAAGGTGAACCTTTGGCCAGTGTTGATCACGCATTGCTCTGTGGTGTGAGTTTGCAGCAGCCATCCTGGTCTCAGCACTTGGTTTTACCAGAGAAGTAGCATCAAGACACTTCTTGGGTAGGTGTGAGGAGTGGGAGCACAACACCACAGAGCAATAGTTATGGCAAGGAGCACCTGTGGGGTGAAGGACCTCAGAGCTTCCTAGATCTCCCCAAGATCTGATAGCTCAGCTGTTGGGTGCTCCTCCATTCTGTAAGAAGATGGGGAGAGGGGTGCCTCACCTTTGGAAAGGGAGGTAATTAAGACATCAGGACTTAATTTATTTGTCTTTGTCCTAAAAATGTTGCATTAGAAACCTCCTGTTTTCTGTGGGGTTATAAAGGATAACAAATGGATGGAGAGGCCAGAGGACAAAGCTCTGGCAGATGAAGCAAGGGCCATGTTGAGGAATACCTCATGTTAAGCAACAAGATAATTATTCTGCTCTACTTAGCATCGGCTAGGCCTCATTTGGAGAACAACATTCATTTTGCAGCACTGCATTTGAAAACTGACAGAGAAATTGGAGAGAGTTCAGATGAGAGCAAAAAAAAAAAATGATTAAAGAGTTAGTAAATAAGACCTCTGAGAAAAGGTTACGAGAGCAGGGCCTGCTCGGTCTGGAGGAAAGAGGACTGAGGGGAAGCATTACTGTCTACAAATATGCAAAGGGCTGTTATGGAGAGGACATAGACCAATTATTCTCATTAGAGAACAAGGACAGAACAAGAAGTAATGGATTTAAGATGCAGCAAGGGGGAATTTAGATTTCATATTAGGCAAATGTTATAACTATTGGAAAAGTTAGGGTACAGAACAAGTTTACAGAGATTTTCAGAATCGCCCTTACCAGAGAGATGTATGACTGAGAGACTCAGGGCTAGGCTAAGACTAATGAAACTCAGAATCCTTCTCCAGCACACAGGGATGTTCCTGAGCCCCTCATGGGCAGACAGTGAAGGCTCCTAATAAACAGAAAGCTATGGATTCAGGGAAAATGAGAGGTTTGTGCATATGCATACACATGTGTATGTCTATAAATACTGACTAAATTAATGCCATACAATGAAAGAAATGTTATTAGGAGTCACAGCCCTTATTGTTTTCCAATGTTTTATCCCAAAACACCATGTATCCACATCAGTCTTTCTCCAGCACTATGGAAACTATGACAGGGACATCTTTAAAACTGTATATGCATTTTTTGCTCCCAGTTCTGAATTATTTCTTTTTTTCCCCACAACATGACTAGCTCATCAGGAAGCTCATGGAACTTGGTTTACAACCAAAAGAACACACAATGTGGAAGTTACTGTGCTATTGCAATGGATGATGCAACAGCTCCATCATTTTCACCCCAATGCCTAGTTCAGATACAACTGCACAACTCCTTCCTACTCAGTGATTACTTTAACTACAAGGTTATCAGGAAGTCATCAAAGGCACAGGCAGAGAACCACAGATGGCAATGGAAGCACTTAGTCATACTACTACCTCCAGTGTTTGAACACTGTAAAACCTGATAAATGTCATTTTCTTGATATGAAAACAGAGTACAAACAGACAAATAGCAGTATCTGAGATTCAAACATTCCCTTATATTTAGATTATCACTACCACTTTCTTAAAGTCCTAAATACTTTGAAAATCAACATAAGTTGTGCTTAGAACTTTAATAGCTATCAATTTATTTGGTGATTTTTTTCTAAAACATGAATTTCACCTTTTGCCATTAAAAGAACATCCAACCCAAACCAAAAAGTCTTACACACTTGATCCAGACTGAACCTTCAATGACTAATCTGATCATTTCTAAAAATTTAGACTAAATAGTACAATTAATTGCAGGCAGTCATCTTATGTACACTATTTAGCCTAGAGTGAGGTTTTATGCTGAAGTTATAAATTAATTTGAAACAGAAAAAAAAAGAAAAAGTGGGGTAAACGATCATAAACCAAGTGTTAGTCTAACTCAAAAGTGTGACAGTATAGTCAAGTGCAAGGACAAACTACTTATTCGCTAATACGGTGTAGTCATCTGGAGAGACTCCTTTCCTTGCTGTAGGTCAGTGCTCTGCAGAGGTTATCATTACTGACCAAGCTCTTTGTAACACTATTTGAGGCTATCATAAAGTTAAGCAAGAAGCATGTGTTGATAAAGAACTGATTTGAAATGTCAGCCTTATGGAAGAAGGTGCCAGAAGAGCTAGCAGGATTTTTTTATTTTAAATTTTTTTTAAAGAAAACCTTCCTAGTCAGGAAGCAAACCCTGAGGAAAGGAAGCCAAAAATCTGACAGGGCTGTGAACCTTATAGCCATAGCAATAATTTTGCCAATGACTAATAATAAGGAGTCGATAATCCAAAGGATGATCTCTGAAGTGAAGAGCACCAAATTACTTTGGGGAGAAAATCAATTATCTCCAATGCAGTTTTGTGGCTGCACAGCTTACAATATGCAAATGCACAGAAGTTACCATAGTCACAGAAACCTGAATAAGAAATTTAAAGGGAAAAAAAAAAAAGATCCAGGGAATTTCACAAGAATCACTGGAAAAAAAATGTTCTCTTAATGAATGGATGCATAGATGCTTTATTGACACAGCTATTATGTTATTCTAATATTCTTCATCACAAAGGCTGACAGCCGTCTAGAGATGTCAGCATCTAGGAAAGAGATGTTGCACTGTGGTGAAAGCAGAACAGGGTAACTGGGTCTGGGAGGCAGTACAGAAATCAAATTATTGTCAAATACTGTGGGCAGATTTTTAACATCTTTTCTCTTGCCAAGTGTTGTCTTACTTCATAACTGGGTCACTGAAATTAATGGAACTACTTGCAAGTAAAACAGTATTCGATGTGCCTTAGAGCATCGGAGTCTGACCCACAGTACATATTCAAATGTCACCTTGTATTTAAATGTATCTCAGACTTAAGGGGTTTTAAAAATTATTATTAATTTAGAAATAGATTCCTTATTGGGATCAGGCTCTTTTTTTTCACTAGAAGCACAAATGTCTTTAGAGGAAACATCTGAACATTTGGCTGCTTGTTACTAAAAATCCTATTTCCATGCGTGTGTAATCCATGTTCCCTGAAGGTTTTGAGAGCAAGGAGCTTATTGTTGATGAAAAGGGAGAAGCGCAGCCTAAGGGTTGCTTGGGAGCTCCAGATGGACAGAGGCCTCCATGGGGAGGGTGCATTCCTCGAGCATCTGCTGGTGAGACAGAAAAACCTACTGTATGGGACAGACCTCATTTACACCACAGTTAAGCATTGGGTTTGGGTGCTTTGGTTGAAATGCATTTAACCTTAGGATTTAAGGATAATAAAATATTATTATCCCTGTTGGAGGATAATTGGAAAAAGGACTGTATCAATTGTGTTTGGAACGAAGAGTTTCCCTAATTACAAGCACCGCCTTTACGACCACACAAGGGAAACCTCTGAAAAGGCTGGGAAAGAAATGAGACAAGAAAAGTTTCTTCCCCAACAGCTTATTTAGGAGCAAGGATTTTTCTCAGTCTTGGTGTATTTTCTAAAAATGGTAACAGAATGGTGTCACTTCTGAAATGTTGAAAGGAGCTGAAAGTACTTGGACTCAATCCCTGGAGAGAGAGCAACCTAACTGAGGGACATGGATAAGGGCCTCCCAGCATTATTACATGATCTGAGAAAAGGACAGACATTACTTTTAGGTTAAAAACAAACAAACAACAACAAAATGCACAAAAATAACCCCAAAACTGTGAGATACTTTTGTGCCCCACAGGTGAATTTCCCTAATTGTGTACAATAATTTTTTAGACACAGCAGAGAAGACGAAAAAAGTATTTGTTAATTGCCTCAGTACCTACAGCCATGAGAGATGGACTGAGCTTAAGACTTCACTTGGAGGAGGAAGGCTCACTTAATACCATTTCATTGTTTCTCAAGCTTACTTTGTGACCCCTTTCATACCTGACAATAATGGGCTCTTCAGAGATACTCACTGCAAGTGAATAAGTGGGCCTGAATAACACTTTCAGAAACAACTTCTTTTACTGTCCCAAGCTACTAGGATAGGGCACAAAGATGGAGTTCATTATATTTTTGTTTTACTTTTATTTTTTAATATTTTTTATTAAAAAATAAAATAACTTGTAAGA